>QVOA01023619.1:0-106613 GCA_014825685.1 Pseudomyrmex cubaensis
GCAAACATCGCGAGTGGTACATTTTACTAAATTCCATCGCGTTGGAATTTCCACGTATTATTAACGTGGCAACGATGAGCAACTTTCAGTATGTTTGCATAGTTGGCGCACAGCCCGAGGTGCATAAGCAGGCGGTTCTTTCCGCCGTGTTGTTGTTGTGGATTATCCGCGGAGGGTTCTGCGTCCCAAAAGTATGGCAATACACACACATTAAGGTTGAGAGAAAGGGAGAATCCGCGAATAATGGTCTGTTTATTTTATTAGCGGCGAACAGTAGAGTCCGACCGAAACTTCGGATTATTTAGATCTTCTTTTGTAAATTACCGCACTCTCTCTTCTGTGTCTTCCAGCTCTTCTCTCTGTGAGAAGAGAACCCCGAAACCTCTCGCCTCGTTTGTTGATACAAGTTACTTATAAATTTCTTGGTCGGAGAGAGAGAGAGAGAGACAGAGCGCGCGATCGAACGTGTAATGGAAATTCTAGTTTACCTGTTGTGTGTAAAGCTTTCGACTTGATAGTTATTATTTAATGTGAACTAGATCCGTAAACAAACTTTACGATAAGTTGCTCGATAACACGTGTCATTCCTCTCTCTACTAAGTAAATGTCGTTTCGCTTTCCGCGAGTTGATTACAAGTTTTGCCGTAGTTTCGCCAACTTCAATGCGCTTCGTCAGACACACGCGTTATGACGTCGTCGAGTCGTGTAAAATTTATTATTGCTTGTCGTGAGCCACGTAGTACCGAGCTATTTTCGTTGATATTTCGTTGATTGAACGAACAAACGGAACTAGTCCTAGTATCAAGTCTCGCGTTTCAGAATTGATTTATTCGAACAGAATTTCACCATAAAACTCAAACAAAACCAATCTAAACAATAAAAGAAAATGGCACAAAACAAATCTACGCATTTTTTTAAATTTATATTTGATAATATATATATGTATATTTTTTTTAAATTAAAACGCTCAGTTTGCTCGCGCGATAGATGTTTAAAATTTTGATATAAGCAATGCAACAGCGGGAAGACACACTGTCAGGATCGAGAATATCTTCTCTACCGGGCGCGTTAATAACGGCGATCGGAGCGGTTCTCCTGTAAGGCCGCAGGATCGCACCGCGAGAGAGACGAGCATAATGGCGGGTCACCATGACTAAAAGGGCTAATCATGACAAATGCAGCCGTTACTGTATCTTCAAGGGCCCGGGGAATCTTGAAGAGGATCTCTCGCGGTGCTCGCTCTCCTCCGGGCCTAAAAAGATCAGTAACGTTCTCCTCCGGTCCGGTTGTTCATCGGTGTACGCGCGAAACTTATCGAGCCGTGGCCGACGCGTTTTCGTCACGGTCCTCAATGTATCGTTTGTTCGGCAAACTCAACGATCGCTCTTTGTTTTCGCGCGCCTGCTTACGACCGCGCCGGAATAATCATTACGCTGCGAAATTATTTGTCCATATCACACAGATAAATGGTCCCGAGCATCTCACGCGATTTCTTTTGACGGATTTCCGAACTTCCAAATGAAGGGGATTTAGATTTTAAGTCTCTTTGTATAAAGTAAATAATTTTCTAAGTACACTTTTACGCAATGTAATTTATATCTTAAATAAGTTTACGTTCTCTCTTTCAGGTGTAGATTATTTTATTTCAGAGACAGTTACACAATGCAATGGTTAAAAGCGCGCGTTTGAATTTTAATTATTATATTTTATTATTGTGTAATTGGAGAGATAACATATATGACGAAGAGATAATCATTTCATAACACGAACAAAAAAAAAAAAAAAAAAGAAAAAAACCGAGTAGTTCCGATGATACGCAACGATTACTTTTTTTGCCGTCGCATTGTGACAGAGATATAAGTTTGACAAAGAGCAATTTGTCAATTAGTGTGTCTGCCCGTCGCTTGTCAGAACGGAGACTTAACGATTCAATAATTACACATTTAATACGATCGGCCACAGCTGCGCATCGGCTATGGCTGACAGGTCCGTTCTGAAAACCCTTCATCTCAACATCGGTTTTTTTTTTTGTTCGATAGCCGTTGGCATGTCATCGGGAGTAGTTTGTAAATTAATTAACTACTAGCGCGGCGAAGCTATCTATCCACCTGTCGTGGAAACTTAAAATTAATTGAAAAGTAATGCAATTATTTTAAATTTATTAAACATACGTAAAGATGTGTATAATTTTTTTTAATTGAAAGCCCAACTTTCCGTTCAAAGATATAATTACTTCTTTTTGCGCGTTTCCGCGCTAATTGCACATGTCGCGAATGATTAATGGAAAATGGAAAATAATGGCAGTATTAACAAAAACGAATTTTGTACTAATAACAACAATGGGAAGAGGGTAGAGTCGCGAGAAGCCGCGCGTTTTTATTTTTTTTTATTTTTCACCCCCTCGGAGTTCTTGCCCCCGACGCGTGTAACTCTATAACCTGGCATATCTGCACATTTGTATCGAGCCGCGGGGTTTCAGGTCGTGGCCTCTTTTGTTGGCCGATGATGTTGTTTCGCTTCGTTATTGGTCGCAAGGTTGCGCGATATAGTCTAGTACGCGCGCACACGCTTCTACTGTATCAGTACTGGATGCCGGAGGGTTCGTTCACTGCGGCATATGGCCGTAGTATCGTGTTACGAGACGTTTGTCATCATCAGAGTAGTCATTGTTCCTTAGACTGAGGGTGCTACCGCCACTGCCAAATCACGGAAATATCGGCTTCTTTCTTCGTATAAATATTAACTTCTTTCTTCGTATTTCCTCGGCTTTCTCTTTGATCCTTGGTGCTTTCGTCAGAAATCATCACCGATAACTTTATTAATTAGAAAAACAAGACTGTTCGCTTTAAGTTCTCAAATTTGCTCTGAAAATTACGTTAGTATCGCAAATATCGGGAAAGATGTATAAGGAAGTTTATTTTTTTTACATACTTTGTTGCATCTTGTGACGTACATATTAACTATCACTGCGCATTATTTTTTTTTAACTATAATACGAATAAATTGATGCCTTCAACGTAATGATTTAAGAAGTGAAGAAAATTAGATTTTTTTTCGCCTATATACGCGGGTAACGCGATCCGCAGCTTTTTTTTCTGTCATCAATCGGCCATCATTACGCGTAATCAAGCGGGTAACCGATTAGGGCATCGAACTCTTCTGAAAACTACCCCTCTCGAATGAGACGATTTAGGTGCACGAACAATAATTTTTGGGACCTTTTCGGGAGTGGCAGCTGCGGCGACGAGATTTTTCGCGGAGAATCGAGGTTTTCACCGTGAAAACTCTACGAGTCGCGTTTAACCCCAATTTCGTAACCCATTGATGCCGCAGGTTCGGAACTATTTTTCGGTAATAGCCTCACGAAAGACCACCCGCGGGTCTGGTCTACCTGATACCGCTTGGAAACGTGTATCTTTTTTTTTTTTTTTCAAATCCCCTTGAAGAAATTGTGCAGTTTTGGAAACGGTTAGACGTCTGTTACGCGAGAAATTTTCGGAGCTAGTTGCGCGTAATCACGTCGCATTGACGATAAAAGGGTTGAAATTAGTGTAGGCTCCGATTTCATCGCGATTGGGGTTAACTCTAACCGGAGTTTAATAAATTCTTTATTCCTCTTTACGTCTCTTTCTCTCTTTCGCGAAAAGAATTTTTTTTTCCGTAGTCGAGTGAACATCTTGTGCCGCTGAATAAATCACGATGTGTGATCGCGAGAGTTTCGCAGTTGATTAAGATTCCCGGACTTGCGGTTCTCGAATGACATTCCCACTTTTATTTCTCTCTCTCTTTTTTTTCCGCTGCGGCGATATTTGTCACGTTGGCCGCGAAAGCAAATTCGCACGGTGCAGAAGAAAGCGGCCGTTAAACCGTCGAGCCGCTCTCGCGCACTCGTCTACAAGCTCCATATTTTCCTGGCAATAAATTTCTCGAGGGTTGCGCGGAGAGAGGGAGGGAGGGTGGGGTGCTATTTAAGCGAGCATCGCACGAGGGGCGGTTCCGGGCGTTATGACGAAGGTACGTAAGCGAGGACTCGAAATCGTAAATACATAACGAACTGATATATTTACGGCAGTGCGAATAATATACGCGGCCGCGATTATCGGCCGCTTCTTTACAAGACCAACACAAATCGTATCCCGATAGCGTGATCAATGAGAGTCGATAGCAGCGAGTGGTCCTCGCTCACTAAATCAACCGTTTGAGTTCTCGCAAAGAGGCGCGGAATCACACATCGAAATTTATTAATTACAATCGTTGCTTGTTTTCGAGAGTTCGCGAGAGATTATTCGCTTCTTTAACGATCGCATATTTTAATTTTGCAAAAAATTGTTAACAACAAATTTTTTTCCCGGGCCACACAAGTCTGATTCGTTTGCGTCTTTTCGCGAAGGAAAACATTTGAAATTTTTAAAGACGCTTTTGAAGAGAATCGTATCGATGCGGCCCATGGGAGCGATCGAAAAATCGCGTTTGTTGATACCAGATTTCGGACGAGCAACTTCTGTTAAATAGAAAAATTCTTTTGAATTGGATCCCGACGATTTCAAGGGTTTCTGCAATATCGAGCACGTGTTATGTCTCGTCGGAAAAGATCTCGATACATCACCTTCGATCACTGTTCGATCCTGAATCGAGCGATCCTTCAAAATTAGTTGCACCTATTTTCACAGTGTGATTCTTCACGACAACGTGGACAGCGAGACGCGTATAGTTTAGTGACCGATCCTCTCGATCTGTCGATTCTTAAGAAACGACGTTGTATGCAGACGTTTAATTTTCTCGAGCGTAATACAATGTTCGAATAAATTGGTCAAGAAAAATTTAACCGCGCGATCATGGAAAATACTTAATTACATGAACGATTATGTTATTATCAATCTATGTGCGTTGACTGCAATTTATTTATTACCGGAAATTAAATTTAAATTTATCCGTAAAACTGGTTGTTTGGGTATTTTCGTGAGATTCTGCTCGATATCGCGTGTTAGCCGTGCGATTTGTTTCTCGTGTCTTTCTGTTATGTAGTCAACGCTGAAACGAGATCCGTGTTGTCTCTGGTGTTCTATCTGTCTTTTCGTTCGAGAAAAATATCAGTGGTTTGCGGACAAAGATGCGGGGCAGACAATGTCCGAGTCATCGATCACCGCGCTCTTATTCCGCGTGACAGTCCGAACGTTGTTTTGGCATCAACCACCGGTGGCGGGCCGGTTCCGGAAATGAATGGACACCCGCGAATCGGGCGCTCGTTCTTAACCGGTCCCTGTCTTAGATACGCGTCCCACAGGATGGTCCATTATACCGGCTAAGAGTATCTAAACAAGCGGCGCGCACCTCTTCATCCGCGCCACGGGAAGAAATTCCCGGATTGATGGATCAGCGATCTACGATCTCTTTTCTCTTTCTCTCTTTCTCTCTTTCACGAGCGCGGTTGATCCGACGTCGAAATATGCCCCGAGGGGACGTAGATTCCACGATAAAGCGGCTCGTCCTTCAACCCTTGAGTTACCGAACCTGTTTTTCGGGGTGCGCTCCGCTCCGCTCGTTCCGCGCGAGTTCGATGAGGAGATACAGAGATGCGGGTTAAATTCTCAAACAAGATTCATATTGATAATATGACAGAAGAATACCGTACGACGTTCTTTTATCCACGAACAAAATTAAACCGAGATACGGGCAAAAAAATTGGATATCACGCGAGCTTCTGACAATTTTGATTTTCTATGTAGTAAAAATATTTTTTTAATTTCGCAAACTTTCGCGTATAAAATTTTTAAATTCTTCTATTGTTTATTTAAAAGAGGCTGTTCGCGTAAAACGTGATTATATTTCAAAGAGATTTTACACAATAAAACAAAACGCACAACGAGACTTATTAGTACGCACGTCAACTACGCGCGGCGTTTAATTTTTACCGCAACAGAAACAGTATCTTCTCATCCTCGCTCCTCCATTCTCTTTCTGCTCCTTCATCCCGTGACGGGAATGACGCATTATGTACTCGTGTTTGTGGATAAAAGTAACCCGGCATGAGATCTCGAGTCGGCCGTGTGGCAGCGAGAGAAAAGAGAGGAGAGGAAGAAGAAGAAAAAAAAAAAAGAACGAAGAAAGAAAGGGGCGAGCGTGAATTTCTGAGAGGCTGACTCAGGCTGTGATTAAGTTATAGTTAGAGGTAGCAGGTACCATCGGACGTGTTAGACAGGTGGATTGTGTCGGCAGGTTGCACAATGATCGGCGCCTTTACAAATCAAAACAATTACTGTCTTCGGTAGTTCGCGCCTGCGATGTGATGATCCATAGTCCGCGCGATGATGAGTCTCGCCTATTAATTATCCATCGACGCGCGCTAAAATTTCTCTTTACACAATGCGGGTTACGCTTCTGAACTAACCTGTTTTTCAGAAGCCGCGACCGATGGTGCCTTATGTTCGCCATTGTGTGACGCAGTCCTTTATTACGAGAGATGTCTTTAAGAAACATTTTTTACAATTCACGAAAAAACGTATTTACGTATTCTCTAATGTGTGTTTGTTGTAATTTTTGATGCGGCGGGACAAGATCTTTTGATTTTTTTTTTTTTTCAAACTCAAAGAAAGACTTAACTCGACAATACGTCGATGAGAATTTCTCGCGAAAGAGCAATCTTTTCCTCTCGAAAAAATTTTATTGTGTGTGACACCTACCGCGCGCACATAATCCCACACGGGATGACAATATTTTTTAATTCCGGACTGGATGTAACAGAATCAACGCGGCCCTGAGTAATGTTATACCAAAGCTAAGCGTTAATCTACTTTGAGTCACTCGACGAAGATCGAGGTAAAGGGGTTAACTTTTAATCTCCTTAAGTTTTAGGCCCGAGGAGGAGGCCGCATCATTTCGCCTTCCCTCCAGAATACGCAGGTAATACGTAATCCTCTTAGAAACGTCACAATCACGGAGAGATACTATTCGAGAGATGCTAGGAACTGTCGAATTTTTGGACAAAGAAGTCACATACTTTGCGTATACGAGCAATCTATCTTTCTATGACTAATTTCCGATCTTCTATCCGTAAGAATAAAACACAAACGATGTACAAGGCAAATAAAGTGACTTTACAAGAAGTTTATTTAAAAATACACACTCATCTTTTTTTAAAAAAAAGGAGTTTTGAGAGATAACAAAAAGTTATCGTTCTCGAAGAGAAAAATCTATCAATTTTCTAAAAAACTTAAAATTCTCTTAAACCATTTGGTCATTAATGTATCGCGATAATTGTTAAGCATCATGTGCACATAAATCACACACATAAACGATAAGTTCATAATACCTTCGATCTTTCGTCGCGACCTTTGTCGCGACAAATCCGATAGCACGGCTCGCTTCATGGTTTATCTCTTCTTAATGTTTCTCTCACGTTATCACGTATTGGTTGAGCTGAGAATTTCTGCCGGCTCAACCGAGTGCGACAGAACTCCTACTCGTTCCTGTCGCACTCGGTTGGTTTTGTAGTTCACGGACTCGGTAAAATATGAGAGAGGCCTATTAGGCGTTCTTTTGGTTCGGACGCCTAATAGGTGCCTACGACAAATAACATTCTCGCGCGAGTCCCGAAGCGATGAATAGAAAGAATACGAAGAAACCGGGCGGCGGAAAGGGTGGTGGTATATATACGCGATAATCGATCGTCATTAGCACCCCGTCGACACGTGCATAGTGTTGAGGCGAGAGAGAGTCTCTCTCGGGCGCGACAGAGGTCGACGTCGCTTTCCCGTGTCAAGGAAACATTAATATCGGGACACGACGCTGACAAAATGGAAGGACCGTGGATGGCCACCCGCGAGCGTGGAGAACGTAGGAATTAATGACGAGTCCTCGTAGAACAACGCTTAACACGTACGAGCGAAGTTCTTCGTCTATGGAGAACTCGTGTGTAAAAAATTAACGCCAATTTGTACAAATGTAGAATTTCGCGCGAACGAAACCCGCGAAGTGAAACGGGACAGGGGAATTGGACGAGGAAACAAAAATTGAAACGGAAACGCGTGTCAGGATAATAACGCGAAACCACTTTCGGCGGTGTTCACAAGAGCGTGCTCAGTGGGCCAACCAACATGGCCGTGTTTCCTGTACATTTTCTATTCAATTTCTTTAACGCGAAATGGCTTCCGCGTCCAGTCGACGCGCAATTATCGAGGGAAAAGGGAAGAACGAGTTAATTCGAGGCTGTCGGTCCGTCCGTTAGCGGTGAAAAAAAGCTAACACCCTCTTACACGCGTTTGCTCTCCCCCTCCTCGGTGTATGTCTGTTCTAAAACAAATAGAGGAAACGTTGTGTCGACTGCCAAAATGGTGGCCTTTTTTCAGAGAAAATGTTCGTATAAGTACTTATATGTACAAATAATAAATATAAAATGTACGTTTACTTAGCGATCTTCTAGAATTACGTTTTTTCATAATTGAACGCATGACTCGACCGCTTTGTGCTCGCAAACAACTTACGAGTCGTCCATCCGCGGAGATGGTCTCGCGAACGAAACCATCACTTCGTTCCGCGGCCGGCCGCGCGCATGTTGATTAATGAAATTGAATTGTTTCAACGTTAGAAGAGAAACTTGATAGACAGCACAATGGCTTTGTACACTTCTGGCTTTCTAGCGAAATTAATCTCAAGTGGAGGTTTCTCCGCCGTTTACGCCGTAGGATACGCGCTTGTCAGATGTTCCCCGTTGACGCGTTTCGCAATTATTTTGCGTATTTAGTTCGAATTGTAGTGTCTAACTAAGCGGCGAGGCGCTTATTTATTCTCGCACGAAGGAAACTTGCAAAAAGAACGAGTTGACGAGAAAGAGAAACTGATCCGGGGGAGGGGATCTCTTTTTATCTCTAGGTCGACAAACGGATTCTCGCGGGGCTCCTCGATTTAAGTTATTACGCGACACGTCGACTATCTGCCCCTTCGCGTTCAAGGGTGGTTCTCGGGCAGAAACAAACGTTAAATGCGGCCAGGCAACCGGAAGTAACACGGGGTCGCGCACCCTGTGCACGCTGCATCCGACGTCGTAAAGCAAGTCGACGACAATGCGAGCAACGCGCCGGATAATGCGGCCGTCGCACGTACGTCGCCGATGGCGCTCGTAAAGTGTCTCTCCTTTCCCGTTTCGATTAGCACGGAATTGTAATCTGTTTTGCAGACCCTCGGATCTCTTCTCCCCGCGGCCGAAAATCTTCTCTCGCGAATAAATTCTCGCCTCCCGGGTTTTGAAAGCGGGACTGACAAAACTTCGCGCCTTTAACACGGGAAACTTTACGACGCGGCAGGCAAATCTTTACGATTTGTTTTCGCTTTTCCCAGAGCGGCACGCTGTCGAGAACCGAATTGCACACACGCTCCCCGTCCGCGAAGTCAATCAAGCGATGTGTCTCCGTGCTAAGTTGACGATTTACGATACGGTATCGTCAAACGAGACGGAATCGAGAAAAATAAAAGATCGTTGTCTCGCGCAAACCCGTTTTGAATTTATTCTAGTAAGAAAAAAAATTAATTTTTATTCCGACACTGGTTTATGGAAGACCGTACAAAAGATCGCAAGCAATAGAATTAGTCGGCGAGGGTGACGAGTCGCGGCATTTCTCGTTGGTCGGAGATAAGAGACACATAAAAAAGCGCCGAAGGGTGAAGGATCGGATTCGCGAACGGGCGAAAAGCCATGTGCGCCATGCACGGGCACTCGATTTCGGGATGCGGCCGCACGTGCGCGCGCGTCCGACTCTGCGTAGAAGCGAAACCCAAAACGACGTGTGTGCTCTATCGGCGCGTTATCTCCCCGCAACGTTGCGGCTCGAGAGCGTAATCTTGGTCGACAATGAAGAGATTACCCGCGCGACGGGGGTAGAGTCTCGTAGGTATCTCTCTGTATCGCGTTATGAGGATGTAACGGTAGAGAATAACACGCGCTTTCCTCCCTCTTTCTCTCTGTTTTTTTTTCTTTCTCTCCCTCTTACCGAATATCGGCCGATGTGTTTGTAAACCGAACACCGGCTGCGCTCCCCGTCGCGCGTTACTCCCCTGGGCACGACCTTTGAGATGTATCGAGTTTCGAAACAGTTCGACAGCGAGCTGCATTTCGCGACCGAGTATTCCGCGAGCAGTGTCCAAATTAAAATCAAGAAAAAGCAGTTTGTAAAACAATTAATAAGAAACTATTAATTCGAAATATAAGGATTATATTTTACAGTTTAAATCCGCAACGGCGCGCGCGCGCGCGATAGAGAGGCGCTATTATTGCTCTATTAATTGTCGTTTATTGGCCGTAAATCCCTATCTACGATTGTATCGTAGCTTTCGGGATCCCGATGATCCCCACAGGACGTGAGTCCCGAGTCGCGCGGCGATCGGATCTTCAGATAAGGGTTGGAAATTGCAGGTATAATGCGGAGCAACATTATAGCAACATAATGGTAACACTAGTAGCGCATTGGGGATCCCGCGCGCTACACATCTTTCACGATTCAATGCTGCTCCTTTTATGCCGCGTTTCTTGTTCCTTTCCTCCTCGCCCTTTCATTCTTCGCGATGTCCAGATCGCTATCCCGCGCGCGAGGTTTCTCGAGGCTTGTGCGCCTGAATATACATACAAACAATAACGCGCGCTATCTTTTTTTTTTTTTTTTTTGCTGCGTCTTCTCCATACACGCACCCTGCGAATATATCGGAGGCTTTGTTATTTTCACATTGCAATCTCTCCCTCTCTCTCGCGCTCTCGCGCCATTTTGAATATTATTCGTTCAAAGAGCGTCGTTTCTAAAGGTCGCTATTTTTTTTTTTTTTTAATTTATTATTACACGCGTGTTGTTTAAGCTATTAGAGAACAGACGGGCGATAAGCGCGTCGGCAAACGAAAAGAAACGCTCCGTGTAATAATATATTGTCACCGGGGTAACGTCTTGATACCGGCGACGTCTCGTGCGGTAATATATTAACACGCTTGTGTATGGATATATGCATATATAACTACACTACAGCGCGTACTTTCTCGCACGGCACCTTTTCTCGTTCCTACCTTTTCCTTCGCGAAGCTATCTCTCTCTCTCTCTCTCTTTTTCTCGGACGATAATGCCTCTCATAAGTCAAAATGATGTACAACTTTTTCTCTCGTAAAAACCTTTTATGATCCGGAATCCGCGCGAATGTGTGTACACACACGGGTGCGTTTTGCGCGCACGCGCAAATAAAAACGCGCGCGAAAACGTCGCGATGTTTGATTCTCGCGTTGAGGTTTTCCTCGCCGACGTGATTCCTCCCCGAAGTGAAGCTTAGCGTTATTAGGAGAGACACAGAGATCTAGTTATGATAATTCGGCGCGAAATTGACGATTCACCGTTTGCAATACCGACGATTCTCGGCGTATATACACACCGTCTCCGATCATAGTACGACGATCATCATATTCTTCACAAGTGAGAGAGAAAGAGAGAGAGAGAGAAGAGAGGAGAGGTCGGCTTTTAATAAGCGTGTGTGTACCGTCGGGGTTTCGCTCGACAATAAACGCATAACTAGATCTGGAGCAGAGAGAAAGGGTTGGGCCGCCGGGGTTGGCAAGAAACGGGGGTAGCCGGGACGCGGCAGCGTCTCGTAAATCATCGGTTAACGCACTGTTTAGGCGGGGCGGTTTCACGGTGGGTACAGTCTATGCATAGGTTTTCTACACTAAATAATTCCACCATTCGCCGCCGTAGGGTGCCCGTAGGCGACGAGTCATCCGTTTCCCCAACACCCCTCTTCTATGCAGAACAACAAATTGATGTCTCTATATACGAGACGCGACTTTCTCCTTTGCTCTGACCGCGTCAATACCGGGTAGCTTTAATTTAAAAAAAAAAAAAAAAAAAAATAACGTCGCGAAAAAACGATCGTTAACGCACTCGGAACGGACTGCGTGCGCGACACTTGAGGTTTTTGTTGCTCGAAATTTAAAGTACGATCTTTTTCACTCCTTTCCGCTCGCTGGTAGGAGGCGGGGCGAGGTAAAGATCGGAAGATGATTCACGTGTTACTTCCATTTTGCTCGGTGAAACAGGTTTTCAAGCCGAGGTCGGGTTTGCGAGCGGCCACGCACCGACGAACGTCGATTCACGGGGCTATCACGGGGCTCGTATAATGCTATTATAGCGATTCCTCTTTGCGCACCGCTGCCGGATCGCTGTGCAGTTACGAGATGACTCTTATAGGATTTATTCTTTCTTTCTTTTTTTTTCTCTCTGGTTTTGCTCTCTCCCAGTGCGGAGTGTTATATAATTTTTTGCGCGCGCGCGCGTGTTAAAAATATTCAACGCGCGATCACAATATATCGCGTGTTTCACTTTTTGCCTCTTCAAGTTTTTTCACGTTGTTGCGTCGATAATCGATTTCATTATTCTCGATCGAACATCTCTTTTATTGGGTTTTTAAAATCAGTCTCTTTTTACTTTAACTTTTTTTTCACACTTTTTTGTGTGCGTTTCATAAATTGTGGCGTCAACACTCGGAGCCTCGCTAAGCCTCGAAGGTATTCTCTGTTATTTTCTCGTTTTACGTCGATTCCATCTTCGTTCCGTGTCGTTTTATTTTGATATCACGTGTGACATCGCGAGAGAAGGTGAAGAAAGGGGTGAGGGCGCCATGGAAATCCGACCGCGTGCCGACGGGTGGGGCAATATCATTAACACCTCGCAGGTTTCAACATAGCATTCGTCTTGCTTTTCGTGCCGGCGGCGCGGCGGCTCGCGCGTCCTCCGCGCGCGGCATAATCCGACGGCCGCGTTTTAAAAGCGAGGCTGCACGCGGAGGCGACATATTTATGGCTTGTTTTTAAATATTAAATGATACAAAGGCGCCGCGCGCGCACACGGCCCCGGCGTCGCCCTGCAACTCGGATAGAGATGTTATTAAAGGGAAGAAAACGGCTCTCGGTTCGGGTGGCGTGCCAAATCTCGAACGTGGATTTATGAAGAAACACCGTGTGTGTGTGTCCATGCACACATACACACACACGTACTCTCTTCTTCCCGATCGTCTCTACCTCTCGTCTGTTAATTCGTAACTCTGATCTTTCACACTTCGGCGCGCATCGAATCACGTAAACCAAACTTCTCGTTTTCTTTCACTCTCGTGATTATCTAATTTCGGGATAATGCGCTTATTGACACGTCCTTTTGTGAAACGGAACATCTTTGTACAACAAACTAACGTAGACCGATATCCACCCACGTTTACAAGAAGTAACCGGAACGATTCCCGCTTAACGATACTCGACAATTACTAGGAAAACGAGCAAATTGCATCCGTTTGCATTTTCAAGTTTGCTTGTTTGCGACCCTTCGCCACGGCGATAATTTGCGTTCTTCCCTCGCGCTAACGTCGCGATTTGCAACACGATGAAAGACTCGTCCTTCTCGACGACGACGTTCGACGGAGGCTACTCCGCCAGATGCGGGTTTAAAAAATTTATCGTTTCTTTTTTCTTATTTGAGGAAAAGAAGTAAGAGCTAGTTTCTATTATCGACGGGCGGGCGTGCGAGAGACCACCACCTCGTTCCAGGACGAGTGTAGCGCCGACGGAAGAGAAAGAGAGATGAGCCGTCATTACAAGACACCCGCGCGCGAGCCAGGACAGGTGACGTCGCTCCCACAGCCAGGGCAGCGCGGATCACCGCCTCCATGTGGCACGAATGTCAGATAGATACGCCCTTAGAAGCGTACATAATGATAGTCCCGGTAACAACGGAGTCGTCGACGTCTATGCTCGTCGTCGCACCTGCAGCAACGCTCGCCTTCGTACGTGCGACGCACATACTTTACGTACGTACACACATACACACACGCGAATTGCGCGGAGTGTTTCGTTAGTAACATTGTCAGGCTTATAGACCTGTGCATAGACACTTTGTTTTTCCAGCGAGATCGATCCGTGAGAAATTTTTGCGCGCGTGCTAGTTAAAGGTTGACAAACATAAAGGAAGGTATATAAATGAAAAATGTTTGTTTAGACGAGGGGAAGGGTGTTAATATTGATAGCGGCACGTTTTCTCTAGTGATTGATTGATTGTGCTTTGTTTGTTAGGCGCTCTGGGATAAGTTCTCTCAAGCGCAACATAATAAAAAAAAAATCAAAAAAAATAACAATATAAACAATAATATTATACAAAATAAAAATAAAATGAGTACATAAAGGAAATGTAAAAAGAAGAGATTAGAAAAATAATTAAAAAAATTAACAGAAATAAAAATGAAAAACAAAAAGAAAACGAATCAAAAACTAAAATGCGTGTCGTATCGAAGAAGGGATGATGTTACGCAAACTCTGCGTCAGAACTGAAGAGTAAGATCGCAAACTTCGGTGAAGGCCAAGAAGAGTCGATGCGCGAGACTGTTCGCGTGCGAATGAGTTCTATCAGCAAAACTTTAGAGAGCGTTATATAATTATATCGATCAAATTTGCGCAAAATTATTTTCGCTGCACACGCGCGAGGGAGAGAAACGTAACTTGTTTCACACGACACACAACGACTTCTCGTCTGGGAAACCGGTCTCTCGCTCTTATCGGTGCAACACATCGATTGTATCTATACTGTCCGCGCTATTGACAACGTAACAACGTGACACATTTCCTTGATGTTCATCGATTCCGCGACCCAGGAATATCAGCTGTCGCGGAATTATTCGTGAGCTTACGTTCGGATTACGACCGGTTGTCGTAAGCAAAAGCGTCTCGCGTGTCTTGTTGGAATCCCTGTTACGGGTAACATCCCGTCGATCGATAACGTCTCTCCGCATGAAGAGTTCACGGGCGACACGAGAATAGTTATAACGAGGTCTGTACTTTTGTAGAGAGAAACACACAGGAAAAACACTTTGTGTGTGTTGTATGTGCGCGGAGAGAGAGGCTCGTACACAACGTACTTATCGTGTAACCATGCAACACCACCATCTGTCAAACTATCGCGAATGTTATACCCGGTTCTCGTTATTTTTTCATGACTTCAGGTTTCCTCCCGCGATGTGCACACTCGCGCTAACGGCCGTATAGTTGCGAATAATTATCGTGTTTTGCTCGCGTATATAACGTCGGGAAATATCGACGTTATATACGCGATATTCGTTGTGAAATCGACGTACACACGTCGCTTGGGTAAATAAAAACCTTAAAAGCGTGTGTTTTATTGCGATAAATACTCGCGCGCGATCAAAAAGTTTTCGTTCGCTCTACGTCCGGAACTAACGACGAAGGAACTTGAGAAAGTGTATAAGCGAATGCGACACGGCGTGTGTCTAGAGATGTATTTTAGAAAAGAAACGCGTCGCGTTGCTACATATATATTGCAATTTGTCTCTCGCAATAAAACACGCACGTATGGATTTCGTAAGATGACGGGACGCGCGTGACGATCCGTTTCGAATGGATGTGTATATAACGCGGAAAGAGCGTTTTGTCAGAACGGCGGTGGCGTGACGTGAGGCAAAATGCTGCGCGATATCGATCACGTAAGTCACGACCCGTAAGTTGCATACATGAAATGTTAAAGACGACGACAGTCCGTCTGTTGCATGCGGATTTCTCGTTGCTTTCCTTCGAGGAACACTGTGCCGTGTGGCATTTCCGCGAGACCGTCGTTTGGAAAGCGAAAAATCGAGCCCATTTATATCGCGCGCGATATGGCAGCGATTTGTACGCGCATACACACACACACACACAAATTGCATTTATATGTTCTTTTACGTCTGTATTTTTTTTAACACTTTAAAGAATCGGAATTTATAGTTTTTTAATCTACTTATTCTCCGTCTTATTTTTCAAAGACTGGCAGCTAAAGCCGACAGTTCAGAAACCCCTGAAAGGGTGGACTTAGCTTTCTCTCGTTCCGAATAGCGCGTTAACAATCGAGGTGAATCTTTTCATCGTTACGTCGTCTTGGTTTTCGGCAGATTTACATTTCCGGAAGAAGTTTTACACCTTCTACCGCCATTCAGCGCTGACAAAGGACATGCCGCAATTTCATCAACCGATGTTGATGTCGTCGTTTGTTGTGTTTGTTGTTGTGTCCCGATCGCGACGCAACCTCTAACGAAACGCCATTCACTCACGTGAATCACGTGGGTCAGCTTTAACAGCGTCGTCGACAGGGGTGGCCATTCACGGGCTAATTTTCTGAATGCGCGCGATGTTATTGTAACTAAGCCCTTATATATTTGAGAACTTTTGACTTCGCGGATGCCATCTGCTTTTTTTTTTTTTTTTTCACCGGCTCGCGTCCCTTTTCACGCATACATTATCTCGCTTCCGCGCGCGCGTGCAAATGCAAATTACGCGTAAGTTGTATATTCACCGAGTGGTGGGTTTCACTCGCATGAAAAACCTCACAAAAATCGATTCTTCTATTTGCCTCGAAATAAAGTCAAAAGAAAATTTCCGAAGATCTCAGATAAAAAAGTAAAATCCAAAGTCGCAAAAATACATACATTCAGTCTTTTCTTTAAAGCTTTGTTGCGTTAAAAATGTTATTTAAAAGTCTGGTCTTTAAAACGCATCGAGAGATTCGACACACACCCTCGGCGCGCACACACAATTGATCACGCTGGTCCTTGCGGACATCTCGCATGCTGTGCGCTTTCGTGCGAACGTTTAAAACGTTTGCGTGCGCGTGTATATGTGATTTAATGTTCCGTAGCGCGCGCCCTCCCGTCATCGACACGCTCGCGCGCTCCAAGTGCAGCGCGCTTTCGTTTTTCCCCCCTACGGAAGAAACGTGAGGACAGGGACACACGCACACAAACGGGGGAGCGCGGCGAAGAACGACGAGAGGGGACATTGTGTTCCAGTTACATATTTATCGTGTAACAAATAGGCGTTCGGTGTTATGATATCACGGGACCGCAGCGCCGACTGGTTCGCACCGACAGTCACCGCGACAGGAGGTATAACGACGAAGAACGGGAGGGAGAGACAGCTGTCGTCTCTTCCTCCGGCTCTTTCATCGCTTCCTTCGATTTTCCGCTCGGTCCTTTTTTTTTTCTTCCGCGACGCGACGTTTGCGGTAACACGCTCGGCGATCGGACAATGCCACCGAATAAACAAGTCAATTACTCCGCTCTGTCTCGGAGGACCGGTTGGCGCGACGCAGGTTTCTCAAGAGCCTATGACTCTCTACGCCTCGACCTTTTTTTTGTTCTTCCTCCTTTCTTCGATCGACCATCTTATGTTTTATTCAACTTGATTCTTTTTAGTGATATTCTACTTCGTTCTTTTTAATTTTCCCTCCTTTACCGCGCAATTTTCTTATCACTTTGCGACGATGAGTTCATCATCGTCTTGATATCCGCCTGTCCAAACGTTCGCGTTTTCTATCGATCGAGAACACTCCCTCGTTATGGAGATATTTCTCGTGGAATTGATTTTCCAAAGAGAGACAGCGACACGGAAAAGGGTGAAATTGAAGTCACTTTCTGTGTGACGACATTCTCCGCCCCGTTGTATTTTTCCGCGAGGTTTCGTCTATGTGTCGTCGACCGACATCGAGAACGCGCGACCGCAAGCGCGACGTTTTGTACAACAAAGAGAGAGAGAGAGAGCAAACGCGAACGGCACGGGGTGTAGCCGATTCTTTTCTCGCAGCACGACAATGAATCGCTTCGACAGGATTTCCCGCTGTCGGCCCTTTGTCGCCCTCGAGACTCGGCGCGGATTGTGGCCCCGGGCGAGAGAAAATATTTGCCATCGGCGACCCACAATACGTCCACTTGTGTGGGAAGCGGTTACGGCAAGCCCGGCGACGTATAACTCTATTTATCTCGGTTGAATGCTGGTCTTCGTGCTCTTTGGTCGACATGTCGGACGATTCCTCGCTTGCACTTCTGTCACACGAACTCATGCTCGATTAAACCTTAATCCAATTTGCAGTCGGATGTTCCTGTCTGCTCCTCTCGAATATATTCGCGAGAATATTCTGTGGATTTTGTGGTTGTCATTATCGCTTGTTTGAAAAATAAAAATAGTCATTTTTCGTACGGAATATTTTCGATAAATGCGACTTTTGAATTTTTTGCTTATTATTGAATATAATATTCAATTTTTTTGTTTTAAACAAATTCTTTATATTTCACACACGTGCGAAAGCAATATTTTGTTCCGAGTTAAAGGCGGATGATTATTTTCGAAATTTATCTTCTAAATCGCATTTGTGGCACGCAGGTTCAGGGAGATTTGACGGGCTTTCAAATATCGGGATTACTTCTTAAAAGGTGTTACGTATTCGCGGAGTAGTCCCGTGTGTTGCTCGTGTTCCTCCTTTCATCGTATAATAGGTAACCTTTTTTGTGGGTTTTGTGTGTCAAGACTCCGTGAATGGATCACGCTGCGCGCGATCACAGAAAGAGCTCGGCCAATAAAGTCTCACCTCGCCGATCCGATAATGCTCTGAGATCTTAAAACTCAAATGGATCTTTCTCAGCGCACTTTGTGATTTTCAAAGACTCAACGGGTTCATATTAAAAAAAATCAGGGCGCGATAGTTCGGTCGTTCGGTGTATCTGATGTCTGTGTACGTCGTATAGATATTTTTTTCCTTATTTCTATGATATGATTACAGTTTACCAGAAATTGTGTGTCAACGTGAGAAAGAAACGTAAAAACAAGGTTACACAAGTCGTTCGTAAATTTCTGGATGCGTTTAGTCGCTTCAAACGCAACTGCAAAGCTCCGAGAAACATTGGAGTTTGAATTAAAGCGAGCACTCGATCAATTATTTTCACATTAATATCCCGCAGTTGGGTTTTTTTTTTGTACCTGTACCGGTTTCGCGATCTTAAACGCATTAACGCATTAACCTGAGAACGGCATATTTTACACGGCTTGATTTCTCGAGTGCGAAGAACGTGGGATTTCACGGGGTCGAAAGATTTTTTCTCTGAATACCCGAGACAGCCCTTCGTGCAAATCTCTCTTCTGCCTAAAAGCGTACATCCTCTTGGCTGCTCAAAATCGTTCTAACACGATTATGCGGAGCAAGCAATCGTCAGCTCGGTCGGTCGGTCGATGACGTAGCAACGCTAGGCTCGGTCTCGCGATACCGAACTTGAATCTCACCGCTTGGTTTCTTTTTGCAGTTCGTCTTAAAAATGATGTGTTCACTGAACGATTGAATTTATTCAAACATACAAGTAATTGCTAAACTACAAGTTTTTTCGCATATTCCCTTCTCATACTAATTACTGAATTTACTTGAACGTGCGGAAAATAAAACAAATTTTCTGTTTTACACGTTCCTGTTTCTGTCAAACTAAAATTTTCCGCTTCACATACGTGAATTTTACGTCGTTCGCAGAGAACACATCTTGTTACAAAATAAAAAATAAATAAATATAGAATGGAATCGGAATACACGGCACATTGCCCACATAAAAATTCTTGGAACTTATTCATAGCGTCGTAATATTTTATGCGATATTAAATAATGACGGGCGAGTCTAATAATACGGAATAAACGGGGCGAGAGCGCGGTAACAGAGGGGCGAGCAAAACGGCGAGAACATGTCACTCCACATTTCTGGTTCCCGACTCACCCCAATCTCACCGTCGCACTCTTGTTTCGCAAGGATGACGTCTTAACAATCATGACTATGACGTCTTCCTTTTCGAGAGGGGTCGATCCACGGTATCGTGAAAGCCAAACGTTAATGGCTCCCGTATTTTCCACGTACTCACACAGATATAAACACTTCTCTCTCTTTTTCTCTCGCGCTCACTCGCTCTTTCTCCCATTCATATCGATCGGCAATATTTCTGTGTTGGTCTAAAGACACCGACACTCTGCTCCAGATGGGAAGCAACGCTTCTTTTCTATAGAAAGGAGAGCGTGTGCTGTCGTACATTGTTGCTATGCAAAGCAACTCTAACGTTTCTTCTTGCATTCATGCAGTTTTACGCGTTGATAAATTTACGCACGAACTGCGCGTCTATACTTGTCAGATGTATAGCAGAAGTCCGTATAATTTTATTCGCGTTTTTGTAAAACTTGGTAAAAATTCTCTTTTTATATATTTCGTACTAAATAAATATCAGAATTAGAATTCAAAGGTTCAAAAAAATGTCTACGTCCCTCTTGCTAACGTAAATATTTTAACAACCGACTCAGGTTTCGATTCATCTTTGTGTAGTTCATTGACTGTTTGGCGAGTGTTCACTAACGCAAGTATAGTAACCTACCGCAAACTATTTTAAAAAACCGAAGGTGCGAATTATAAAGGAAGAATATGCATTTTTGTTTCCCCTAAGGGAAAAAGGAAGCACGGAAATGAATGGTTAACAGATTTATGAAGTGTTTCTTTAGTCGGAAAAAATAAAAAATATTTTTGTCAACCCTTCAGCAAAAAAGACAATAAGAGTCGGCTTCTTTCATTGCCACGTTAGTCAGCAAATCGAAAAAGTATTAAAAAGATGATGGTCTTTTCATCAGTCAGGCATAACTAATCTTTCGAATACAGTGAGACTTGTCAAAGAAACCGCGGCAATAAAGAAGAAAAGAATTATAGAGGAAATATAGAAAACAGCAAACCACATGTTTGTCCAATAATTGAAATTGATGTGTCATTTCCACGTAAAATGATTTATCGTTGTTTCGAACTCGACTTTCAATCGAGTTTGAAACCTGTTTTTATATAGTAACCTAAATCCAGGCACTTGAAATAACTTAAAAAACGTATTAGAACAACAATTATAGATCTCAATTAAAAAAAAACAAAAACATTGTGATTTGCGATTTCACTCAAAATTTAGATCCTGCGTAATTTTTTAATTGATTTGTTTGTTTTTTTTTAATTGTTTTTTGCTCAAGAGTTAGTTTTAAAATTTCTATTTCCCATTCGCAACGTTCAGTTTGTTTTTGCTGCGTAATCGACTTAGAAAAGATTCATCTCGAGTCGTCACAATAAAGCGCGGCGTCTGGTAAACAGAAGAGGCCATGTAGGATGTGATGTCGAGTCCGGCGCGAAATGGTGGGTAACGGAGCGGAGCGTTTGTCTGTGAAGCTGCGGTCGTATCCGTGGCAGAGAGGAAGACGAGAACGAGGGTGAAGCTCCCGAGCCCGGCCCATACCGGATATGGATACCTGTCCGCGCCGCCTCCGCCAATCGAGACCGACGAATCAGACACAAATCCCCCTGTCGAGGTGCACGAATCGGGCGGGACTCGCTCCTCTCTTCTCTCCTCTTCTTTCTCGCTCTCTGTCTCTCCTCTCATCGTCGCTTCTTCCTTGCTGTATTCTTTGAGCGACAGCGACACCGGCTCCTCTCTCGCTCCTCCGTCACGGCCAAAGCGCACGCACACAAATCAGATCACCTTTCGGAGAGCCTTCCGCGATTCGCCACGCGGATAGCTCCGAGACTATTTTGTATTTAAGTGTTGTAACGCACGCGTTGTAAGAGAAATTAAATCCCCTTTCACATGTACCTGTAGTACATCTCTGTAAATTAGATCCCGAATGAACTTTATATTCATCGATTACTTCGCGCGAGGAAAAATTATCTAAACGCAGTATCTCCGCAGACGTTTACTGTAAAGCGAGATCTGTAGAGCGAGATACAATATATTCTCGCATTGTATTGTCGATGCAAGATAACGCCGCGATCCCGTATTTTATAACACGGACGCGCGATTATATATAGACCGTCGAGAGATATCGCGAGAGAGTTCACCGTTCGCTTGTCACCTTCGCTCCGTGCAGGATCCCGAAGCTGTCATCCCGACGAAGTCTTCGGCCCGATCGCGATAAAATGCGTACACGTATGTATACGTAATGCGTAACGCGTATATACGAACCGTCACGACGAATGAACAAAAATCGGAGCGCGCGTTTCACAGCGAGTGACAAGCGGATCGCCTCACAATGGCCCTCTCACGAGAGCACATATTCACGCACGCTCTACGCACACACGTGCACGCACGCACGCACACACACACTCTCTCGAGTAACACGCGCGCGCGTATCTCTTCCTGGTCTCTCGAACCGCCGGGTCATTGTGATCCTTGTCACGCGTGGAGACACAAAAAGGAGTCGCGCGGTCGACTCGTTAACGCCGACCCAGTTTTCGTCGGCATTTCTAATTTCTCGCATTCATGAACTCCTCCCTGACGCCTCGTGTGTGTGTGTGTGTGTGTGTTTACGTCGACAAAAACGTCCGACCGCACATATGTCATGTACGTGCGCGCATCTCGCAAAACACGCGAATGCATGTGTCCACGCCGCGAATAATAATGATATAAAGAGGCGCGCGCGATGTCAAGATACGAATTCAAATTTCCGGGCGTGTGCTAACTCTTAATTAACGACGCCAAAGAAGCGCGGACACGGAGATATAATCGGATCTCTCTGTCGGACTGTTTAAATTCAAACTAAGCGCCGAAAAGAAAATATTTATCTTCGGAATTGTCGCGCGGCGTTACACAGAGCTAAGGACTGACTGTTTTATTTTTCGTCGTCTAGCACGAAAGGAGTGAGCAAAGTGTAATTCTAGAGAAGAAACATATCGAGCAGGAGAGATTGTTCGAAATAACGCGACTACGAGATAAGCGGATAAGATACGCGCGGAAGTCAATGTTGCGAAGCGATCGATCGTGTAGTCTCGATAAGGTAACGCGCGATACGAACATAAAAGCGACGGGTCTATCACGCTAATAAGTATCGAAAGGCTCGGGACGTCTGCTCTCATTTCAATTAATTAAACGAATCATTCGTTTGAGCCAAGTGGAATTCGCCGGCGGCAGGCACGACGGGAATTCGACGTACGGAGGTATGCGTGGGTTGGTTGCGCGCGAGGGACACACGCGTTCTGTGCGTAAAACTTACTCATGACGATATATCGACGGGAGGAGCCGCACGTCGCGGTACGAGAATAAGAGAATCGGGGAGGGAAAACACCCGGGGTGGCAGGGAGAGAGGCGCTCTTATTTGACCCCGGGTTTATTGCGCGAGTTAGCGGACCGCCGCGATCAGTTGGGGTCACGCAAGTCGCCACCCCAATTCGTCTAATGGGGACAAATATCATAATTGCTGCCTCTTCTTCGCTAAGCATCCAAATGGATTGATGCTCTCTTGCTAGGCTCACGACGCTGCGTCCAAAGTCCCACAAGGTAGCGAGGTTGCTTTGACGTTTGTTTTGTTATTGCACGCGGAGAGACAGAAATCGAGAGATCTAATTATCAAAACTTCATTAACCCTTCGCGGTCGTAAACGAGGACGCGTGTTAAAAGCGACGCATTTTATTTAATTTTTGTTTAATTAGAGATTGTTTTTCCACTGGAGAATCGAATGGTCAGTTTGCGAAAGAGAGAGAAGAAAATTATACGCTTTTATCTCTCTCTCTCTGTTTTTTTTTGGCGCGAGAGAGCTCTCGCGCTGAACGGAGCGTCTTCCGCGATCGTCTCATTCATCAAGCATTATCGCGATTGTGTATCGGGTGAACCTGGCGTGGGCGAACGCAGTGCAGATAACCACTTGACCCGCGCCTCGGTATATTTATCCATCTAACTAAGGTCTGCGGTGTCAACACGAGTCAACAGTGGTCAATAAGCGATCAAGTGGCCTCGCGGCCCACGCCGATCATCGCATGCTTGCGTCTCTTCGCATTTTTGCTTGTTTAGAAAAATCACGATCGTCTAATAATTTGAGCCGAAAGACATCTGTGACTCTAGCCGAGACCGGTAACAAACATCTGTTTCTCTCTTAATTAAATTGCTATTATTTTCGAACTGATAAAATATATGATCATTCCAGCAATTATACACTTAGGTGATCGAAGTTAATCATGTGCGATAATTAAATGTAATTTTACCTGTTTATAAACTAAATGCCGAAATCTTCTTTTTTTAAATCTATTTTTTCGTAAATAAAATTAATTTCTAGCGAGCCTAGTGATTGAGAATTGTTTCGCAAAGATGCTTCGTAACGAGGAATTTACGATCATCAGCGCAGGCAAATCCGCTTGTGTGTCGTCGACGTTACGCGGCTTTGAACCGGACGATTTAACCTCGCGGCTCGGTGTCAGCGGTTCACATTAATTCAGTCGAATTAATCGTCACAGTGTCGTCGCAAGGCGCAACCCTGCTCCGCAGCACGGATTTATTGAATCAGCCGGTCGAATGGTTCATCAGTTATGTCATCGAGCTCCCCCGCTTCGATAAATCGCTTAGAAATGACCCTTAAATACGTCAATTACAACGCTACTGATACTTCTTTGAGAGAGAGAGAAAAAAAAACGCGAGACCTACGTGCTTCGATTTGCCTGACACGATCAAACGTATATAACATATTTTATCTCTTAAGTTGTTTCAAACCTTTTCAATCTTTTCGATTTAATACTGACATGTGTGTACAACGTCAGGGATTGCGCGAGAGAGTTAATTTCGTTTTAAATAAAATATCTTCGGTTCAAAGACCGTTACCTGGTTACACACACACACACACAAGGCGGCACAATGCCGGATAAGGATTTCACGGAGGGCGATTTATCGGAGTCTCGTGGTGTGCATAATGTAAACACAACGGTGGATATCGGTAAACCGCACTGTAATAGACCGTAATTCGTCGTGTTTTGCATAAGCGATCAGAAGGGGGCAAATGCACATCGGGTTTCATGGGAGGAGGGAGAGGGCTTTGAGTGCAAAAGAAGAGGCTACGATCGCAGCTGCGCGATCCCACGATCCCATCGCCAATTCATCAATGATTCATCCGACCAAGAACATTCGGCGTGCGCGATCGTCACGGAAGCATAACTCGCCGCAGACCACGTCGGTGACAGTTTTTCTCAGAGATTCCGCGCGTGGAAGGTAAAGGAACTCGTCACGACAACCCTCGCGACGTTGACTCCCAGGTTCGGCAACACCGTCAATCGCGTCGAGATCTCGTCGCGTGCGTCATGAAAAGTTCAGAGAGAGAAGCGTTTTCTCTCGTTTAAAATAATCGGCGGCGATATTTTGCCGATAATGTACAAATCTATCGAAAGCAGTCATCTGTTCGTAATAACAGTGTTTACACGGCTCGGTCTCTCGTTCCGTTCGTAATGACACGGGGATATATCTTCCTTCTATATATATTGCGCGAAATCCATATTGTCACAAATGTCATACCAGAAATATATCATCCGTTTGTTAAATTACTAAGAGCGTGAGAATCCGAGAATCACACGTCACACAAGCCACAGACTTTTCGTTTTTTTTTTTTTTTTTTTAATTTTTCCGCGCGCGACAAATTCGAACGACTCTCGCATCGACCGAAACGCGGAACGCGTTTTTATATAGAGGTATTCGTGATCGACGAGCCTTAAACTAAACAGATTAACCGGTTGGCGTATCGTCCTGTACAGCGATCTCCTTGGACGGCCGAAAATCGACGACAACGTCTACCACGGGAGAAGGATGAGCGCGATGTGGGGGAGGATGAGAGGGGACGATACTAAGCCGAGAGACCTATTTGGTTAAGAAGCTAATCTCTCTCACGGCCTCTCTCTTCTCTCGTTTTGCCGTTCGCCGTCTGTCCGGCCACGGAATGCGCGCGTACACGCGTCGTGACGCAGGACGTCGTTGGGATTCTCACGTGACAGCTCGACCCGGACCGGATTCTTCTTCCCCCGCGCGTAGGAGACGGTCCGTTTCGCCGAGTGATTTCTTTACTCGTCGTGTGTATACACGTAGGAAGGCAAGAGATCGGTGCTCATCCTACCGCGATGATCCCATTCAGTACATCCTGGGCCATCCGATGATCAACGAGCTCGTTCTCGACAGTCGTCTGCATAGCTGCGCGGTTACCAACAAGTCCCCGGAATCCCAGTGGAATCTCTTCACCTGCGCGAGATCCGGACAGATCGCGTCGTAAAAGCGGAGGAATTGTGGGATTTATATAAGACTTACCGGACACACAGTCTTTTGTTAAATGTATTAGCGTATTAATGACACGTTCGGTCTCTTCGATGAAACCGACTGATTAAATCGAGAAACTCGCTCGGATGTTTTTGACAGGTTTTTTAGTGGCCTAAAAATTCAATCAAATTTTATCAAAGAGTAACTTTCGCACGCAAATGATTTCAATTGCGAGAAAAATATTAATTTTATGTTTAAACATTTCTGAGTAATATCTAAAAGGACTTTCTCGCTCTTTCACTATTTTTCACGATATATGAAAGATTTTTTGCTCTTAAAAAGATTTTTTTCATAAACTGAGAACTTATCTCTACCTTTGCGATGTTGATTTAAGTTCATAGAAGCGAATTCTCACGACGTCGACGAAATCGCGCGGCAATCGAGCAAATTTCCTGTCCCCGACTTTACATCTGCCGACTGCGTCTCTCTCATTCCTATATTAGCAGATCGGCGTCGATATCCCGAAAGCAGCTTCCGTTTCGTAGCTTACCGGCTCTACAAGACTATCTCCCGACATCTTAATACCGGAATTCTCCGCACGTTTTTCAAACGACCGAGCGAAAACGCAGTGTAAACACGCGGTCGTCTCGCGGCCGACACACTCGCTTTTCTCCGCACGTTTTCCACGGGTGCGACCCACGAAAGGGATCTCGAAGGCGGGCCCCGTGTTGCACTCCACTCGATGTATCAATGCCATGAATGCGACAATCCAAATATTTGCCAGTAAGATTAGCCACCCTTCGTCGAGCTCCCACTGCTTCCTGTTACTATTTTTTTTTTGTCTTCCCCGGCGACCCTGGCTTCTTCGGCATCTGCTCCACCGCCGCACGCACACTCCTCCAATGCTCCCACACACATGCACACACGTATGTACGCGTATATACATATATATGCGTAAATGCGTTTATGTACGTGACGTTAATAAATTCAGCGGTAATTTGCCAGCATGTGTTCCACTCGATTCCTTTTCTGGACGTACATCTGCAACTTATTTGACTTGTTAAACTCCAATAACATGGGTTTAATGTCAGTTTTCCCTACTCTAATTTTTTTATAACGTTTATATGAAAATATTGCAAATATTATTATTTTACATTACTCTCGTACAATTGTTTTTTTGTTATATTTTACGTATCTTCTGTCTTTGTGAAGAATATATCGTCTCAAAAATTTTTAATTTAGGAAAAATCATTAGATGTCTTTCCGTAATCGAACTGCGGCGCGGAAATTATCTGGAGATACGTTGCTATCAACCGTGACTGTGTGCGTCTGAACTTGCCACTATCGCGCTAGCTACTGCGGGAAAACTTGCCGCACGCACTACTGTGTGTGTCTTCCAGCGCGTCGTTTCCTCTTCTGCCAGTTACAGCAAGCAAGACTTGTTTTCTCGTATCGATTTTAAATCTCGCACGGATTTTAAAATTGCGAGAACAGACAAAAATAATAAACTACCTCGATCGAAAATGTACAAAAAAACAACTTGGAAATATCGCGCGTAACGAAACACATCGAAGACACGACGTTTCGTTGTGTAAAAATGTAATTACGATTTACTTTGGTCAGTTCTCTATTCTTTTATAGCGACTTACAGTACAAGAAAATATTTAGTATACTTACAACAATCTTTTTTGAGTCAAGATACGTTACAGTAATTCTCATTTCTCGATCAGTTGCACGAAACATATTTTCTCACTTCGCGGGTTTTAAAATTGCGAGAACGAACGTAAATTTAGTACAAACACTATCTTGGTCGAACACACAGAGAAAAACAACAACTCAGAACAAAATCAAGTGTCTTACTGTAGTCGACTGCGAAATAGAAGTGAAAATCTGAAGATATGTTGTTATCAGACGTGCGGGCGCGACTGCGTGAACTTGACGCGGTCAACACCGTGTGTTGTGTGGCGCGTCATTGCTCTTCGGTTAGTCACGGGAGTGAGACTTGTTTTCTCGCATCGCGGATTTCGAAGTTACGAGAATAAACGCAAGTAATACAAAATCACGTTATCACGGTCGAAAACACGTAAAAGACAATAACTCGGAAATATTATCTCGAGATACGTTGCAATAATTCAGTTTTCCTCGATCAGATACGAGATCAATAACTTAGTTAATTAAAAGAGCAAGACGTATTTCGTCGCGGATTTTGATTTTGCAAGAATAACCGAAATTGAAAAACATCGAAACGCTAGCTCGATCGAAAACACGTAAAAGCTACAACTCGGAAAATATAACGCAATACTTCGAGAAAACGTTGAATATTGTTGATAAAAATCACAAATAATAAAAATGCGTAGTGAGTAATTCCGCGAAAATTAACGGATCACGTTGTCTATATATATTTTGTTAAATTAAATATCATTCTATATTGCCTTCAATTTCAAATTCGAATTTGCCTACGTTCGAAAGAAATATAAAAATTACTAATATGGAAAAAAAGAAACGTATGCAGTTCTGTTATAAAGAATATTTTGTTTTTTATTATATATCGCGCAGCTTTCTTTTTTTTATTAAGTAATAATAATATACTGCGCACAATGCCAAAATCCTTTCGATCGTAGCCGTCGAACTCTTTTTCCGATTAGCGAGATAATGGCCGCGTTAATCTGAAGGGGCGATCTTATTGCGCGTGAAAGCCGACCCACGACCAGGTGGTTTCTTGATGGCACGTCTTCAAAAAAAGGGGATCCCGAGTGATCCTCCCGGTTGATCCGTCGCGATCAACGGGGTAAAACGATTTGCGCGAAAGAACAGCCTTCAAAAGCGCGGAAAATGCCCCGGTTCTGTATTTTTTCGGTAGCTGAAAAGGATTGTCGTGCTCGCTGCAAAACTTCGTGCCCGCGACGCGTCAACGATCGCAGATCTCGATCTTTGACGAGTTCTGTCTACTTTTGTGCGTCAAGTAGAAAATACGAAGCTAATAATAGAAGTGAAAAGAACAAAAAAAAAAAAAAAAAATATCGTGCTTGTTATTTTTTTTTGTGTTCGATCTCCTCGTAGAAGTAAAGATATAATTGAACGCGGTATAGCAATAACGTCTCTAACCTGTGCGCGCAGTTATTCGGCCGAGAGACTTTTAATAATCGTCTTACGATCGTCGCAAGTAGATTTTCTTCTTTATTCGCGTAATCTCCGTATAAAGAAAAAACCACTTAAAGATTCATTCAACGTCGCTTGACCGTTTTCGAGAACCTTTCGTGTTCCGACAATTTCCCGTATATAGTTAGCTCATTTGCCTTGCACGAGCTGATGTCAAAGCGAGTGCGCGTAGATCGCTTCTGCGGCGTGGACGTCAACAGCTGTCGCTGTTTGTTGGTTTGCGCGAGGGATTACTCGAAAATAGATCGCACAGGGAGGTTACAGTGTAACGCAACACCGACCGTAATCCGTATTAATGATTGTGCACAAGCAGATTTGCGTAGCCCGACAGTCAGCGTGTTTGTCGGACACTTCCGTTTCTCTCCCCTCGCTTCCCCTTCGCTTGCATGTCCCTCGGGCGAAAAATTTCTGAACGCAAGCTGCGTTCACTTGTATGTATTTTACTATGAATCGACGTTGCGATAATATCTTCGCGGTATACGGCGTCATTCTCCGTCTCGCTTTAATCGGTACTACGTTATATAAATGACAATTGTGCGTGAGTGACGAGAGTTTGTGCGCTATAGCCGAGTTAAAGAAATATTTTTTATATCCGATATTTTGTATGTTAAAAAAAAAAAACATTAATTTAATCGCGGTCTCTTTTCGATGTCAATCTATTCGAAGTTTGCGAGAATATTGTCAGCAAACGACAGCGACGTACACGACAAGATGAGGATCGAATTTCAGTTCGGTTGCTTCTCTATCTTCGCCCCTCGCGCCTCGGTTCACAAAGGGTTAAGTGTCTTCCGTGTCCTTTTCTCTCTTACCCGGACGGTCAGGAGGGCCGCCTTCCGTTTCCGGATTGGCGCGAGAGCTGCGAGAGGATCCTGAAGTGGATATACATTGTCGTGTGGTGCCACTTGGGCACGTGGTGCCCAATGAGAGGAACTCCGGAGATCCGTTACTCCTCGCGCCATCAGGAGCGTGCGACTCTCTTATCCTGAGAGATCTACGCCGGGAGATGCAGCATCCCTTCGTCCCGTCGCATTTAACGCGCGATCAAGGAGCGAAGATAAACTTCATATAGGATAAAAGGTCGTAAACCCCTAATTATAACCCGCGAAGGAAGAACTTCCCTCGATAATTTGTGAGAATTTATATAAAAGCTCTTGTTTTTGTCTCTTTTGCGACAAAAAAAGTTACAGCTCGAAGGGTTCTCGAATCGCTCGGAGATCTTAAATTAAAAAAAGAAAAAAGCGCGTAGATATAACAAAATAATATTTGAGAGAAGAGAAACAAGAGAGAATGAACTTTTAGTACTTGGAATAACATTTATCGAGTGACACACGCGCGCGTTCACGAAAAGAAACAGAAGTGTTTTCTGTTTTCTCTGCGCACGTGTCGCAGAAAATCGGCAGTACTCGACGAGAAGTATCGGAAAAAATAACAGTATTCTAATTATGTAAATCCCTCAGTTAGGTTTCCGTCATGCGCGCCCGACAATGCAGTCGGCAAGTCGACGAGCTCTGGTTGCCTTATCAAAATACTCGACGGAGAAACGTGCTCTCGGCACGTACCGCGCGTTATCCCGTTCGGTCTCGTCTCGTCGCGTTTGGATGATTTGTTTGAAAAACCATGTCACGTGGTTCCCGCTCGTCAGCACGTCCCATACACGCAAGGAAAATCCTCCGTTCAACAGTTCTCGAATCTCGCAACCGCGAAATCTTTAATAAGGTTGTACACACACACACACACGCACGTATAATAGTCATTTACGGTGAGGTCGCGGCTTACGTGTGTTTGATACACATAAATATCTTTTTTTTTTACGATCCGAATTATGAGACCTCGCAGAGATCGGCGATATTCTCTGCGGAATCTCGATAAATCACGGGGCGAAAAAAGAGGTCTCTTTCTCTCTTTCTCGCTCTCTTCACGGTCGGCGATAGTCGTCTCGCAGCGGAAGGAGAAGAAGAAGAAAAAAAAAAAAGACGAAAGACAGGGAGTACGGGAAGAGATCGTTTCGAGGGCGAGATAGGGTCTTCGTTTTGCCACGGATCCCGTAATGATCTACACCGGGGCGCGGTTTAGCATCGAACCCCCCGGTGAGCGTGAACCGACACCTGGTCGACCAGGCGAACTCGCGTAGCCCGCGGGATACGCGCGTAATGAGCGTGTACGTCGCCATAAAATCGACTCTTTCGACGCCGCGGAATTGACCGATCGATTAAAAGTCTCCGCGGCCAATTACGATCCCGCCGCGCCGGTCGCGCGGTTACCAACGACGAGAGTCTCGACGACGCTCTCTCTCGGCGCCGGCCGCCGCGGCAGATGATCATCTTCGGCGTCATCAGCTTCTCTCGTCGGACGACATTGGTTTTCTTTTTTTTTTTTTTCTTCTCGACGTTCTCTCGCCGCGCGAATGATGTTTGTGAAATAATAACGCCGTGACACGCGATGCGAAGTAAAAATACGGATGTAAGCGATTTAATTTCCGCTCGTTTTTCCTCACCTCGGACAAGTTTGTATTTAACGCGCGCGGTTTTTAGTTTCGGTTCTAGAAAAAAAAAAAAAGAAAAAAAGAGAAGCTGTACGAGGATCTTTCTTCGCGAACTTAATCGTATTCTGATAAGTCGATCCAATAAGTTGATGGTTTTTGATATTACTCTTACTGCACACACGTTCTCTGTACTCGCGAACCGAAATATCTACAGGTATATAAAAGAAACATTGTCCATAAGTTAAGATGTTATCTGTGATATAATACATGAGAGATTTCACGAGGCTAATCCAAACTCCAATGCTGCTCTGTTACGCTTCGGAAAATAAATGTACACGCATGGAACGTGGGCTCCCGAGTTTAATGTGTTACACACGCATAACATTTATCACGAATTAATACTCGTTATTTATCGACTTCGGTGGCGAGGCGAATGTTCGTGGCTTCGCGCTCGCGGTCATTAATCGTTACGCGTACGATCCGGCATAATTGCATCCACGGCGGAAGCGCCGCAAACCGTGCGACTTAATTGCGCCGCGGTTAGAAAGTTGCACACACGGAGGGAAATATCGTGTAAGCGAGGTGGGGAAAATCCCATCGGAAAAATTGGAAGAACGCGCGCGGCAGCAGCAGCAGCAGCCGCGGGAGGATCGAGCCGAGTCATGCGTTCTAATTAAGATTTCGCGGATCGAGAGCACGCGATCGTGATCAGACCTATGTATTATATGATACTATTCATCCGCGCTAATCGCGCGCGCCGACGCTTTTTCAAATAACACAATATCCCGGCTAAGGCGTAGCCTCGTCGCGATATAACTACTACGTGGTTTAGAAACACAACGCGCGCGCGTTTGCACGCGCGGTTATCCCACTAGCGAGGCAAAACGCGCGCGATAATAATATCAGAGGCGAGTAATGTTGCCTTTCTTCGATATTCGGTTGCTGAAAAAATTAATAAGCGAATAAGTGGACGCGGGCTATCGTAGAAAACGAGGCCGCTATTATTGAATAAGTAATGAAGTAGAAACAAAAATATACGGTTTATTTTACCAAAAACGACATGTTCTTTTCGTATTCCTGATATTATCACTCTAATCTTATTACTCCTAATATTTGATCGATTAAGAGATAATATGCCGGGAGTCCGTCAACAAGTCGCTCACGTTTCTGTTTCCCACGCGATTGATCAGTTGTAAAAGTCTGATATTTTCTTCGTGTTAATATTATTGCGTATATTTTTTTTTATTTTTGCTACATAATTAAAGAAGAGAGAATTAAAAGTAGAAAGCAAGTGGCTTGTTACAAATAAAAATGGAAGCGTACGTTCGGTCACACTTTAACGAATAAAATGACACGCTCAAAATTTCGTAAAAAGTTTTAAATGACCGTTTTCGCCTTTCTCTCGACGCTAATATGCGGTTTAGATCGATGAAGATGATTACTGTTGAACGAATGACTGATGATAACTTCTCTCGCGAGCGCCGAATCATCAATCTCACGAGACGAGAGTTTATCACGAGCAACACGATGCGACGACGACAATGACGGGAGGAGGAACCGCCGCGGCGGCGAAGCGGAGGAACGGAATCGAAAGCCGGCCGTTTCTGCGAGAGCCAATTACGATCCGACTTGGCGTGTAAAGGGCAATCCTATTTGCATAACGCGTCGCACGGGTTACCGCCACGAGGCTGCGATATCTCCATTACACGTATAGGTCCTTCTTTCCCTTCTCGCACCGCTTCTTTCCGCCCGTCGACTCGCCCGGGTGCCCGTAGATCAGGCCCCGCTGAGTTCTGCGCGCCCGCGGGATATTTATCGAGACCGGTGAGACGCGACGCGCACGTCTCACAAAAGGGTCTTTTCAAAGTAGGGACAAGATATTAACTGAGCTTGTCTGCAGATGTAACAAAATTCGAGTTTTGGATCTATTTAGTTTATGATATCGCGGTGGCACATATTTATGAAAAATAAGTTACATAATTTTTTTAATTTTTCTCTCTGTCTGTGAAAAAAATATACAAGAGGAGGGATCATTGTTATCGAAATAAGAGTGGGAGAAGAGAGAGAGGGCGAGAGATTTTGCGAGGTTATTTGCAATTGTCAAGATGTTTACGTAGTGTTCTGCAGAATCGCGAACAGGACACCTCCGCAATCTTTCAGACCTCCGGTTCCTCTCGCTAGGGCCGTCTCGTCGCAACGGGCGGTCACAGAGGGCCTCGTTCCTTATGACGGCATTTATTCTCGGAGCTGGCGTACGGCCGATGCGAGCCGCGCTCACGTGCAGAGCCGCGCTAATTGCAAACAGATTTATTGGCCGGGCGATTCTCTTGGAATTTAATGCGATCTTATATGCGCCCGTCGTCCGGACGAGCGACCGGACGATTCGACGAGCCCGTAGGACCCCGCGCGCCATTATATTAACACGCTTATTTTCCCATGTAGATCCCGCATTTATTAACGTCGCCTTTCTATTGTCGCCGTCTTCATAAATCTTCTATTCCGCGAACAATTTGTATTAAAGTCGCTCGCAAATATTACATGTCCCAACAAAATTATATTTCACCGCGTTTCAATTCATTTTCGTCTTTTAATTTTCCAACGTTGTTTTCTAAAAAGTTACTTATTTTTCTTGCGTTGTTTTTCTCATTTTACATTTTTCCCGAACTTCAATTTTCATAAATTAAAAACATCGTAAAATATACGCCGACATGCGTATGAAGTCGATGCGAGTTACGACGTGTTATAACGCACTCACTTGCGAATATTTAAAGTGTACGCAGCAACGAGGGATGGAAGAGGGGGAGGGGCACGCGAGATCCAGATCTTCGGTAGAGGAGAACATTAAACGGGGCCCGGAGACAAGAGAGAGAGAGAGAGAGAGAGAGAGCCGCGGGGCCCGAGATGGGCCTTCTCATGCCTCCACGACTCATAGCTTGTCACTCAAGTTACACATGGACGAGCCATCGAACTGTGCAGCTCGGACGTCACGCTTTTTATTCGGAGACCCTCGTCGATCTCTCGCTTCGTGTTTCGTAATGCAATTATGATAACGGCGAGATCTTGTTATCGAGCAGACAACACAAAAAGTTTTTTCTTTTTAACTCCTCTCTTTCTCTTTCTTTCTGTAACACATCGAACTAATATATTATTCAATCCTGACACAATTTCGAGAGATAAGTGTCGTGGATCTCCTGTCAGTTTGTATATTTTACACAAAATTATATATTTCTTACGCAACTTGTAATCTTGTAAAAGTTATTTTCTGACGTTAACGACAACTCGAAGAGATGTCTCGATCACGCTTCATTACGCGCAAAACCCGTTGTCTCGCGACGCGAAGAGAAAGTCTTATTATCGTCTTCTCTAAGATATAATCGATTTTTATTTTGCGCGAGCGCAATCTTATTAACGGATTCTTAATAACGGCTGAAGCACAGCTGAAGCAGCGGATAACCTGATACCCACTTCGGACCGAGCGTTTTGTGATGTCGCGCAGTATACCTCGATCAATGGCGTTTCTTTATCGGGTCTCTCTTTTCTCCCAGAAAATTACCGTTCTGTTTCGCGTTGAGCTCTCTCTTTCCTCAAACTTCAAAACGCGTACGCACGTCGTTTTGTTCTGCTTTCCAAAGAGACGGGAATTATAGTCTCCACCACGTGAGCGCGCGCGCACAGGAAGCGGGGGTTGCCGAGCTAGGGGGTTAATGCGCAGGTAATGCGCTGATAATTGGGCCGTAATAAATTAATTCGTCCACAAAGACGGCGAGACGAAAACAACGAGCAGCGCAATAAAACGGGGGAATCTTCAATAGAATCTAACACAAAACTCGTTTCCCGCGACGGAAGGGCACGAAAAAACAGTCGCTCGTGTACGTGGATGCGATCCGATGGTGCGCGCGCGTGTATGTGTGTGTGTGTGTGTGTGTAATGCGCGAGGTAAAGGGTCCTCCTTCTCCTCTCCAAAGGAACCTCCTCGGCTGAAGGCTTAAAAGACGTCGGACGCGGCACGGGTCTCCTTCGACAGGGATATAAGGTTACTTGTGGGAAAGACGCCTGCGTCTTATTATGGCTTGTTTTGAACCTTACCAACTCTTTGGTACTATAATTACGCGGTTATTGATAAGTCGATCAGGTTACCGCCGTGCGAACCTCCTCTCTGACGCGCACAATGTCGGCGGGCCCGTAGCCACCCCCGCGCTCACTGTGTCGACGGGACAATACGGAGACCGGGGAGGGTTGTTGTCGGGGATCCGGTCAGATACACGTACCTACCTTCGTCTCGCTGCAAGGATTAAACCTCGCAACAACGAGGTCGGATTAATGGCGCAATAATGCGCGGCGTTACGAATCGAAAATTTGACGCGCGTTGAGAGAGAAAGAGAGAGAACGGAAGATCCTAGCGGAAGATCGGGGAAAAGAAACACCGGTGCGATAGGCATCGATGTACGATAGAATATCGCGTATCGGAGGCGCGGCGGCTAGGCCAAAAGGATTCCGGCTCGTCGATCGCGGCCAGAAACGACGTACCGCCCCCATTGTTTCTACTCAGATATCTATCGATCACGACGGATCGATAGCACTATTAACAAATTGAATTGTATAATGGACCCAAGCAAACGCGTGCGAGTGCCACGTTCGGAGGTCATTATCATGTATGTATATGCGCGAAGCGCCCAGTTATCGGCTCGTCCATCTCCGCGTTGCCTGAAGTGGCTACTTATTCATCCGGGCATCCTTTCGCCTTTCGAGAACGCGCTTCTCTCTTTCTCTCTCGAAGCCGGTCTCTCTCTCTCTTTCTCGCGTGTAACACTAGTTTTCTATCGCGCTCCCAAATTATTGCATCGAATGAGAATGACGCGGCAAATTTATTCAAAATTTGATGGAAGGGTTAGCAGAGGCAGCACATATGTGAGAACTGCAGGCTAGATTTACACACGACACGCACGCAATAATATTGAATATCCTCTTCTAGGAACTCGAGTCTCTAGAAATTTTTTTTTTTTTTTTTTTTTTTTATCGTCAAGATGATAGATGTTCGTATGATTTTACGGGATAGAAACACGGGAAAACAATTTTGTTTGTCTTCCTAATCTGATCGACAACAAACAATATACCGAGAATGACATCATTCCCGTGTCTGTTCTCACGGGCGAATTTATTAGTTAAAGAAATGGAACTTGTGGGAAAATAAGAGACGAATTATCAGCGAACAGGATTTTTGTGTGGGAAAATATTTCCGATAGATTTGTCTACAGGAATTTATGCAATCTTGAGTAAAAGAAACACAATCATCGAAATTGCCATCCGGGCTTCGGCTCCAGCTGTGAGAAGTCATTGTCTCGTGCGATCAGGTAGCGGGTCCTCCGGGCCCCTACGTATAAAGAGATCCTTTTCGATCTTCCGTTTACCTTCGTTTCCCATTAATCAACGTCGGCACGCGAAATTAATTGGTCAGGATCAATGTTTTGGCACTCAGCTCCTCTTGCGAAACGAACGGGACGATGACGTAACAAACAAATGGAGGTCGAGCGATTTAAAAAGGTGAAGATAAAGCAACGACAATGCAAGAAAAAAAAATGTTACGAAAGACGTCGTTCACGCGCGCGGTAAGTTTTTCGGCGACGAGCGAAGGTTGGGTTGCGCATCTTGTGGAATTTTCTGTCTCTCGCGCATGCATGAATATTAAACGCACGTGCCGTGACATCGAATTCTCGTTTATGAAGCGACGAACTTTCGTGCGTGCTCGTCTAGAATGTCCACGTGTTCTTATAGAAAAAAAAATTACAGAAAGAAAATGTATTTAAATATTTTCAATTTTTAATTATTATTCAATCATCTCACACATAAAGTGTGTTCGGTACGGTTAGGTTTTTTTTTCTTCTTCTATAAACTACGATGTATAAACATGAAATTGTCTGAATAGGATTCAAGGTTTCATATTAAGATTTCGCATCTCACGTGTCTCGCGTGTGTTTACGCAATACGTTCTTTCACATGGCTACAGTTAAATACGTGTGAAAACGTTTTCGAGCGTTCTATGTGTTGATTTTTTTTTTTTTTTTAGTTGCGAACCAGAGATTAGACCGTGAGCTCTTCCGTAAGAGCTGATTTATTTGTCAATTTTGTTTCGCAGAGTACACGAGCGACAAAAATAATTTTATTTTCGGCGCATATTGTGTTCGGCGGCAACATTTTGCGAAACGTTGTATAAAATATAAGGATGCATCACTTTTTATTCGTTAGCGTCCGAAGTTCGTTTTAGTTACAGACGCGAAATTACGTAAGATTTAAAAATTACAATGAGAAACACTAAATTTATGCGGCCTTGGCACATGGATCTACTTTTTCTTGTAACTTCGTTTTTAATATATTTTTTACATACATAATGTTTTTAAATATATTTTTTTATAAACGTTTGTCGGATTCTAGGAAAGAGAAACAGCAGAAGATACAATCTTGCATCTCATTATTGACGCGATGCAATTCGTTGATTTTGTTTCCACATTATTTTTGTTTCTAACAAATTTTGTTTTTATTTCAAATGCATTTTGAAATGCAGCAGTGCATATGTATAACAGAACTCTTCTTGCGTAATTTCTGTATCTCTTCGCGAGTAAAAAAAAAAAATTAATATTTAGATAAGCATGTAAAAGAAAATAAATATTTAATATATAAAAAACAGATTTGTTAATCAAAATAAATGTACGCAAAACTGATAAATTTATGTAAATTGATGCATAACAAATATCACGGAACTCGTCATACAGTTCTCGTTGCCTTTGAAAATTCTTCACTGACGTAAGCAGAACTTTGTTCTGTTCCGTCGATGACTTTTACCTTTCTCTCTCTCTCTCTGTGACGTTCTTGCACTGTCAAGAAAAATTGAACAATCAGGCGACTGTCGTGGATCTATGATCCAGATACGCGTATTATCTTTTTGTAATACAGTCCGGTCGACGATGCTTCCAATCCGAAAGCGCGCACTGGTATCCGAAGCGCGTACCGAAAATATGCTTAGTCGGCGAGTCGATCGGTCAAACGAAATCGAAGTAACGAATCTTTCAGGATTCAGCGCAGCGGCTTCACGAAGCGTGTACACACGCAAGAGGAATCACCGAGAATGAATCACCGAGTAGTGTTTTTCTCCGCACGCTTGTTCCTCGTGAACAACGAAACGATTTTAGGGATAGAGCGCCATCAGTCACTCCGCGGCGATCTCGCCTCCGATAAATACAGGACACGCCGACACGTGGATCGTGAACCGCAACGACGCCTCCTGCTGTCTACGATCTACGAACACGATCTACGAGATCTATCTCCCGGCTTCCTCACGCGATAACGGAGAAAGTCGGTCGTCACTTGTTTCGCCGCTAATTGTGCGTTTTGTTATGCGTAGCGCGAACACCTGTTTTTATTAAGTGGCGATCTACGCAATTGGAAATAGTTAGGAGAAGAGAGATAAATGAAAACGTCTCTCTCTCTCTCTTTCTCTCTGAAAGAAATTTTACATTGAAGAAAAAAAATGAAAAAAAGTCTAAGAATACTTGAAAGATCTTCAAATTGCGTCCCCAAAGGGAAAAGCGAGGCTCTGATGATCAGGTGTCGGCGCGTTTGACACCTTCGGCCGCATAGAAGCTCTTTCGGGCCGGCGTCATTTTTCCGCTCGCGTTCCCTCTTTTCTTCGTGATCATGAGTACGGTAGCACGATCACGTATAGGATGGCGTGTCGACGGACAGAGGCGACGACGAGAGGGGACGCGCGGTGGTATGTCACAACGGCACATAATGCGCGAGAAAGCCTTGCGGGGGCGGCCGGCGCGTCTAAAGGGGGTTGGCAGAGATGAAAGACGCCGCCTCTGAAGAATCCCACGGCGCAACACTCTCGTTTATCCTCGCGGTTCTCCCACACAATGCGGCCCGATGTGCGCTTCGACGAAGTCGAGAAGGAATCCGTCGCGCTGTGCCGACCACCCGCTGCCCGAGTTGTGACTTCATTTGGCGCAAGTTGCTCGGACTATTTCCCCGTCTCACCCTCCCCGTGTCACAACCTCGTGAGAGAATCTTAAACGCCGAGCGGTGTTCGACAATACGAGCCTGATCGCTCGGAAAACATCGTTTCCGTTTTTCGACTCCACGGGGGGGAGATGACCCGAAGAATTTCAAGTGACTCATTGCAAAAATATTGATAATATCGTAAGGGATGTAAAGATAAAAAATCACGTTTTTACATCGTCGTTCGAATATAAATTTTGCAATTTTCTAATTTGAGTGAAAAAATCGTAATTTTTTGAAAAGCATTCTAATTAAGAAGAAAGGATTTATATACACGCTCGCTGTACACATTTAACGCTAAACGTGCGCGCTAGGAATATCGATAAATAAAATAAAAATCGTCGGATTACGCCGCGCATTTATTACGATAATTTTATCTGACAATAGACGAACCCGGAGGCTGAGTTAAAGCAACGGATCGGTTCTCTCTACGCGGGATACCCACTCTCTCTCTGTACGGAGCTTTGTACTCTCTCTCTCTCTCTCTCTCTCTCTCTCTCTCTCTCTCTCTCTCTCTCTCTCTCTCGCCGAACCGTCGGGACACATTTATCTGTTTTATCAACAGTGCGGCCACTACAACAGCCGTGGTATCTGCCGTGAAGGAACAATAAAAGAGGTACAGGACTTCTCTCTTTCTTCCGAGAAGGAACCGCTTGCGACCTGCACAATGGACCCAATGACTTGCCATAATTGCGCGCTCGCGGCGCAGCACGGCCTACTGCCGGCTTCGTGTCAATTCGAGTGTCCGATCGCATTCACATTAGAAGCACTGGGCTGGCACGATGGGGGCCACGGCTATGCCTCGAATGCGCGCGCTCTTTTTCATATCGACAATCTCCTCTCCCGAGGAGGAGGCCTCTCGGTTCTTTCCCTCTTTCTTTCTCTCTCTCTCTCTCTTGCGCGCACGCACCGGTGACGCGCGATTATTTCGATGCGAGCCGATCGCGTTGTTACGGACCGAGTTCACTGTTACAGATAGCGCGCTGCCCGAGATAACGATCGTGGACGTACGCGACTTTTAACGTCCGCTTATGGCAGGTGCTATCGGCTACCAGAGACGCTTTAATCGCTAACGCTTCCAGAGCTTCGTTTGTTGAGACAACAATTTACAACAAACTACAATTGTGATAAAAATATTTCTCACTTAACTATTATTTTATGATATTTCACATTATGAGTTTGTGCGCATAGAAAAGTTTGTTTTCTGCATATGACCGTATAAACAAATAGAACAATATTGTTCCCGAAAGAGAGTTGTGGAAAATTTCGTACTAGAGTCGCCACTTTTTTTTTTAAAGATACTTAATTAAAAAATGTGCTACGCGTATTCCTACTAAGAACTGACAAATCTGCTGCCTGCCGCCAACTGAATAATAAATACAGACGTACCTGCAGCTTTGTCTCCTACTGTGAGAGGAGAGAAGGCCTCTCGGGAGAGATGACTCTCTCGTTATGTACCCTCACGAAGAAATATGTCGCGCATACCAACTGACCGATGCATTAAGTCCGAGCTTTGTGGACCTCGGACAGGTTTTCGGTGAGTTTTATTGGAGCGTGAGCGAGTGTGTCACGCGTGTAATGGCGGGCATTGTGGCGGCTCGCGGACGAATAATGCTTCTCAAAAACCCACATGACGCAACGTTTCCCTTTGAGGTGTGTATCTCATCCAACACGGATCGTTCCGGCGCGTTATGCGCGGCGCGTTTTCACTTGCGCGCCCGATCGCCACAATGATCATCGCCCCCACGTGCGCGCACAAAGAACGAGGAGATACGAAGAGAGACGCGCACCGTACACGTCTCCCCGCGTGTCTCCGTCTGATAATTCCATTAGTCCTCCACCGCGGCTCTCAGCGGATTCTACGACGATCGATTCGACATCCCCCGCGAAGAAACCGACACGCCGCATTTGAACGCGTCATTTAATAGCAATTAATTCGGCCCGCTCTCGTAATGAGATCTCAAACGCGGAGGCCAAGGTGTTTGATAAGGCGTTTATCTCGCAATTCGATCGGTGAATTTTTTTACAGATGGAATCAATGATTTTTTCTCAAAAGACGCGAATTAATATCTGCCGCGTAAAACTGTCGAGTTTACACGACCGTGTAAAAATCGAACTTCCGCAAAAATCCAAACAATCAATAAATCCGCGATTTCACAACAGACAATCGATTATATCCGCGGGATAGATGTGTGTCCGGATCCATTAGATCGACGAGATATCTTTGTAGATGGTTCGACGAGCGTTCCATCGATACGCGCTCTCGGCGCGGCTCAAGAATGCGCTCGATCTTTTTGCGATCGACGCGTTTAAACGGCCGTTATCAGACCCGCGCGGTCAGAGTCGATCTAGAGACGAGTGTGTGCGGAGGTCGAAATAACGCGAAAAAGTCGACAGCCGCGCGCATAACGGGAGGGAGGGCGAGGGCGAGTAGCGAAGCAACGTTAAGAGAGCCGAACCCCCCGCAGCTGGTAAAGGGTTTACGCTCCGTCAGTCTCGCATACGTGCCGCTCGTCTTTTCTTTTCACGTGAGCGTCCTAGTCTGGTATCAGGCGTGCAATCACACGGAGGATTAAGACGGAGACGGCGCACGGGAAACACGTGAGAAGGACCCACCGTCTTCACGGCGTTTGACTTTATTTTCTCCGTCCGTACGACGAGAGCCCGTTGACGGATTATCCTCGCGCACTTCCCCCTTACTTCTCTCCCTCCTTTCCTTTGCCCGGCTTCCTTTGCACGACGCGGTGGGATACCATCTCTCGCGCGATCGTGGCGGAGAATATCTTCCAAATCCCGCTCGCGCTTCTTCATCTCTCTTTGACGCGATCAAACGTCGCGGTTGTGCCGCGAGATACAGCGATATCTATTGTGTACAGATTTAGTCGTCATACTAAAGAGACTGAGCAAATTGTATCAATCAAAACGAAAAGAGAGCAATAGGTGCGGAACTACGGAGAAAAAAACACTAAAAAAAAAAAAAACTGAAACAGATGAAAAAAAACACGGTCTCACTGGCGACTTATAAGATTTACTAATAAAGCAAACGAAGATGTGGAGCCGCGTTCGGATGATACGAAGCGATCTACAGAAGCGGTTCCTTTGAGACTCTCGATGTTTCTCCTCTCCTTTCACAGCTTCGAGACGCGACAGATACTCTTACGAGAGATGCGGCTAACTTGCTTCTGCCGCGAGTCCGTCACTGTGGAAACCTAAAAGGCGCGTCCATGTTCCGTAACGAAAAAGTATTGATATCAAATTTCGTGACGCGTTTTTTTAACTTACCGCACAGCGACCAAGTTAATTTAATAAAAAAAGCTTCTTCCGTTGGGAGTGCGAAGAAAAATTACTTCAATCTCTCTCACAAGTTGACCAGTGTGTAAATTAACTCGCGAGAGAAAAGATGTGATCATTAAAAAGATATAATAATTTATTACGGAAGGGGGTTTAGTTTTCAAAACTCGAAAGCTATTAGTTTTCTTATCAGCTACCGATCTTTTTTTTCCCTGTACACAAGCAGGTGCCCAAAGGTTCCATCGAAAGTATCGATGGCAACGGGCGTATCCACCGAGTGTGGACGGTTTCGAACCCGACCGTTTTGACAGATCTTTCCTCTTAGGTCCACGCATCGGCCTTTTCCGTTCCCAAGAAAAAGACGACGCGAACACGACTTCTCAAAAATGACGAATGGACTGTTTACCTGAAACACTGACAAGCATATCCATTACGGTCTTCTTGATTCTGGTCGCGGTGTCGCCCATTAAGACCTTTTGTCGGGCGACATCGATTGTTCTTATCTGCGACGCCCGATCTTATACGTGCAACGTGGCAATATATATAAATTTTTGTTTTTCGTTGTGCAATCGCTTGACACGCGAGCAAATTTTGAAATTGCGTTGGTCAAACAATTCGATTTGTCGTAAATAAATCTTCTTTCCGAAGCGTGTACCTAAATAAACAGGATTTTGTAATTTACTCTCAACAAACAAGGATACAAATACAAGGATACTTAGAAAAACTGGGTCTTAAGAGAAACATGACCAAAAAAGTGACGCCCATTTGATCATTGGACAGCCGTTAAAAATCGACCTTCAATTTTCTAAACAGGAACACTAATGTTTTATTTTTTATATACAGGAAAGAGAGCAAAAAACTGGTATGAAAAAGTAGTTTATTAGTTTATTTTCATATTGTATTTGTTTTTTTTCAACGTATGTAAATTTTACCAAGAGACCTTTGCATAATAAAGTTTGAGGACACGTAATTGAGATAGTTCCGGTTGAAATAGAAGTTTATAGTCGAAAAAGAATTCAATGGTTATGTCAATATGTTTGGAACATATTGACACCGACTAGAGTATACAATACAATAAAGTTCCATATTTAGAAAATTGAAGGTAACTCTAAATTTTTTTTTCACGTAACTGTTTTTTTTTTTTACTATTATCTAAAAGGTCGAGTTAACAGAATTGTATGTTTTCCTTGAAATCAAGCATCTTTTATTCAAAATCAGTTTTTATTAAAATTGCAGCACTTTGAATTATTTTTTGAGATTTTAGAATGTGAGAAAATACCTCGTATAATGTGCTTTAGAAATACTTCTCGGAAAAGCGAATCATTTTTCTTTCTTTCAAACTAGATTTCTCACGGAACAAAGTAACGTATTCTATGGGATTATTTCTCGCAAGACACAACATTGATCGGCCGCATCAAGAGGATTTGTTTTCGAAACGAAAGAATCGTTCAACGCGAAGCCGGCGATTTTCGTCTGATCCCTAATTCTTTCTTCGCACTGCACTTAGCAGATACGAAAGCTGGCGCTGAATCGAGCACTGTTTTCGAAAATACGAGGAAAAATATTTATGGGATTTGAACGGCACAATGTGAACTCTCTCCTGTGCCGTGACCATTAGAAGCGATTATCGTGTCGGCGCGATATTGTCCCGCGAATTATTATTCACGTTATCCGATTTCTTCGAAAATCTCGTTTTCTGTCGGCCAATTCGGTCCGAACCCGCGCCTTTTACCGTCTTAGTTCGCGTGACTGGTTAAGGGAAAAGGGGTTGTGTCAGCCGGCTGGCTAAATATTTATCGTAATTACGTTCGGGAAAAGGGATTTTTCCCCGCACACACAGAGAGTTCGAGACCGAATGTCGAGCGGCCGCACACAAACGAATTTTCGTTTCTTCGACGAAAGCGCATTATTCGTACCTTTTTCTAGTGGAACCGGAAGCCGCGATGTGGCTGCGATTGATATTTTACCTCGCCAATCCCTAACTCGACCGTTTGGAATAATAACATTGTGCATTGTGTCGGCGGCTCCCGCACGTTTATCCTATTCTAGACGTTTCGCCACTTTTCCGCGGCTATGCAGACGACAGAAAGTATTCACGACTCTCTAGAAACGTGCGATTATCATTTTTTTTATTTAAAAGTTCGACCAGATATACATTACGAGATATTTTTCGCCAATTAAATTTTATGAAATATTTTTTTTTCTAATTAGATGAATTTTTTTTTTTAATTAATCCACCGCGATTGTATCTCTCGCGCGTGGAAATTGGCACGTTGAAATCGTGCGGACATAATCGACGCATCGCGTATTTCGCGAGCGGAGCGCGCAATTAAACGTGTTCTGTGGCGCGCGGACGCCACAATTACCCGGGACGCATCTGTGGTGATCATCGTCGTGCAAAGGCACACGAATGCGTCACACACGTATATATACATATATAACGCGATATATATAAAAGTTATAACGCCAACCCCGCGATAATTACATGCTCCCGGGTGAACACGGGTGATGCGCGCGCGTGATGATTTCCGCACGCTCGCAATTTTCGCACACCTGCCCACACGTGCCTCCGTGGGCGCGAATTAACCGCCCGACGATGGTTCAGAAATATCGCGAGCGACATTCGCACAAAGATCGCTGTAACACATTGCACGTTTTCGCTATGTTTTTTCTAGCGCGGACCTGAGGAACAAAACAGGGAGAACGCGAATATAAATTGTCGAATATTATTCGCAAACTAATCGAAGCGATTTTCGCATATCTCTGTTCTTTCTTCCTCGATAAAGGCGCGACGAATCGATTTTATCGCTCGGCCATTCCCGGCATATATAAAGAACGCAATAACTCCGCTGACAAAACGTTGGCATCGCGCGGTCGATTTATGAAAACGACTTTGTCGGATCAACTCGGAACGCGCTCGCCGGGCAAAATCATCGCGATCGGAGGATGATCGAGGAGGACAGCTCCAGCGGACGGTGGCATCGCAGTCATCGACTGCGCAGTCCCACGTCCGTGGGCAAGGGTTGGCAGTTAAGATGGATCACCGCGCGGCACATGGTGTCGTCAAAGCGCCAATCCCGTTTGCCGCCGGCGGGATGACTTTATACGCGCGTTGTTGTGATTTTATTGTATTACATCCAAAACGCGCGTTCCGGCCTCTCGTCCGTTCGGATAGACTCTCGCCTGTTGAAAATATGTCTGCATTCCTATTTGTTACATGTTGTCGAGTTCGCGGCGAAATTCTTGTGTCTGAAACGGGGATGTCAGTCGTCGCAGAAATATCGATCCGAAGTCAAATCCGATTTAATTTCTTTCAAATCTACTTAAGAGAAATATATGAAAAACAAAAATTTTGAAATTAATTTCAGAAAAGACGTTTTCAAGGATTACAATACTGATTGCGCACAGTTTGACTTCTTTTTTTTCTGTCGCGCACCGCCGCGTAAAAATTCTAGTCGGTCATTAATCGCCCGCCTACACCGCAATTTGCCTCCGCTCCGATGTGTCGCTGTGACCGCCGAATCGGTGAAATTAGGGTGGCGAGCGCGTCAGGAAGGATAATTTCCGCGTCAGAGGGTGTCCGCCGATATAGTAACGGGGTAATAGTAATTGATATAATGAGCGTTTCACGCCCGGATCGCTTTATCCGCTTGTAGCAATCTATTTCGTGCCGTCGTTAGCGGGTGTCTAGTGGCGTCGACGCGGACGTTGTGTTGGTATCGGGGCGTGCTAGCCCCGCGCGCGCGCGTGTATCTCTCTCTCTCATCAGGAGAGCCTCACCTTTCCCCTTCCCATCGTAATCTCACCCCTCGAAGAACACGCCACCGGTAGGTGAATTAAATCGTCATCTGTTCTCGCCCCGTAATGCTCCCTGATTGGTTTAATTGGGGCTGTTGCGCTCTAATATGCAAATGCCCGCGGCCGCCTCGATCATTGATACGTGATGTACCGTGAGGCGCCGAGAATAATGCGGCGAGATACACAACGTCACAAATTATTACGAAAACTAAATTAATATGATGGTTTGATTAAAGAGCCGTTGACCGAACAGTGTAACGAATGATCGACGCGGTAAAAACAATGCGAAGCGAGTGTTAAATCGTGAGTTGTGAGATTTTTATTCGGTTCAAAATTTTACTTTTTTCTTCCCCGCCCAATTGAAAGATATTGGCTGTAATAAATCTGCAACGGCATGCGAGATGTGTAATAGACTCGCTCCACAAAGAAACATTATTTCCGAATGATATGATTATCGAGAACGCACTTCGAAGAGCACCCGGGGCGCGATTTCGAAAATACATAGACATCGATACGCGGTTCTGTGCATTCGGTGCGGGGTTATTGATACCCAATGATCCGTTCACAACGATCGACTCATTGTCGCAAAACACAGTTTCGCGCAGTGATTTTTCTCACAGTCTCGTAGTCTACAAAATCTGCTGAATCGCGAAACTTTAACGAGCCGCATTTCATGAATTTTTCATGAGTCACCTTCGATCGCCAAAGGTTCCGTCGGTTTAATTTCACAAGTCGCTTTCGAATCGATACGACTGTTTAGCGCGTACGTTACAATCGATTTTTTTTTCAAAATAAAAATTTTGTTTGTCACAGTTTCACTTATGATGCAAAAACAATTTATTCTTCGTCATTTAAGAAGTGGTTCGGCTGAAACGCACGAAAGGAAAAAGTCTTATGATTGCTAGAAAACTACCGTGTGACATCTTCACCGATGATCCAGTTGAACTCCACGGTCATTATCGGCACTTTAATTGAATTAAATCAAGCTAATAAATGGTAGTGTCACCATCGGTTCTTTGATCCTCCGATGATGCTGCTCCTCACGCCAATTTACGTTGGTTAATGGCGCTCCTTTTTTATTCACTAATTCAAGAAAAAAGACGAGCGATACTCTTCTCACAAGTCTGTGACTCCGATGTGAGAACAAGAGACAAGTATATGGTTTTCAGACACAAATTATCAAAACGCAAATATATTCTCTGTCTCTCTAGCGAAAATGTTCTCTCACAGTTTCGAATTGAAGAATGTCATTGGGAAATTGAAGTTCGGATCGTTCACATCGACGTTTCTACGTCGAGAGCAACGGAAGTTCGCGTTCTCCGTCGATACGAGCGATCGCGGAATCGATTAGGGCGAGCAAGTAAGAGCATGGGCAGGAATAAAGGAGCGATTAGAAATCTCTCGGAGCACACGAGGATGAGGAAGTCGGTTTGCCGAATTGCATTCGGAATCGGTCGTGCAAGACGCGTCCCGCGGAGCCGTGTCGGTGGGAAGCCAATGCCGTGCAACAAGTGGCACCCAGGGCCAAGGGTTCCTTTCATCCCGAACAAATCGGCAATTCCGAAACACCCCGCCGCGATTACGCGTTCGCGTTTACACACGCTTGGACCTTGGATGGCCGCTCGCGAAAACAGAAAAGCAAAAAAATTAAATCGCGCGCGGCTCGTTTCCCAGATATATGATCGTGGTGAATTTATTGTCGAAAAACTAACATCGCACACAATCTTTCTTAGTTAATAATATATTAATATTGTTTCGATAGAAAAATACCTTAAAATATTAAATCATCAAGCTCTTAAATCGACTGCGGTTACACTTCGTTAATGTTGTTAATTGAGATACCGGCACTCGGTGGACGATAAGTGACACAAGAAATGATTTTCGACGGTTCAAACCGACCTGACCTTACGGAAAGTCAAATATGGGATCAAGATCTGATCTTGTTTGATCCAATTCACGTAATAGGAACGAGCCTCTACTTCTCAAGTTCGAAGCACTCTCGGTAATTAATTTTTTCAAACGACGTTTTGACTCATTGTACAAAATATCGCGGATTCAATTAATTTTATTTGCGTTTATTTGAGTTTTTACCTTGTATCGATAAATTTTAAGAAAAAGAGAATTTGTAGAAAACAATAATTTTCAGAAATTTGTTTACTAAATTACGTAAAAAAACTTTATCGTTATCTCGTGTAGCACGAGACAATTATAATCTTTCGCGAAAGAGAAAGAGAGCGAGAACTTTTACGGCGCAGAATTTAATTTCTCAATTTCGCGCAATATATATATTAGGAAGTCATTAATTTCGCAAAATGAGATTTCTATTAATTCCTTTTAGTTCGCCAATGGATTTGTACCGGAAATTGCACCGCATAATTCTGCCGTATTCATTTTGCCGTTCGTTAAAAAAAAAAAGAAAAAAAAAACGAGATCCGCGGCCATTACATTAATTTTTACCACTAAACATAATCGCCTCGAGTTTTCTCGACCCGTAGAAACCCCGTTGGACTAATTGCGCGCATTCCTGCGCACTCCGTCGCATTATCGCGTTACGAGCGAGCGTGCGCCAAGACGCGAAGCGGAGGAACTCGGCGGCAAATTAATATATCCGCTTTTTAATCCCAATGTAGAGGTTAATTTCAGCCGAGGGAGACGAGAAAACGAGATAACGTGGGGGCCACGCGACAGGAAGACGGTCTTCTGTCTCTCCCGAAAGGTCGGGTCCCTCTCTGTTCTTGTGCCTCCTTCGGTCTTCTTCTTCGAGCGCACAGGCTCCTTCTGCGCCCGCTCTCCTACCTCTCCAAGGAACCATGATAATCACGCAATAACGCGAGCGATTAATCAATTAAAAACGACGAATGTCACGACCTCTCCCTGAATCCCGTAGCGCTGCCAAGAAACATCGGCGTCGTCGTGTCCTCGCGCGGTGGTCCAAGATTTTACGACGATGATGAAGGCCTAAATTGCGCTTAAGTGGGTGGCGCGTTGGATTTATTGGACAACCGCATATTTCCATTATTTTCGTAGGCCGGCGCCGCGATGAGAATTTTATTGCCGCGAGATTGGACCTTATCCGGCCGATTCATTAAAGATTTAAGTCAAGGAGCTGGTTTTTACTAGATACAAAAAAACAACTGTGAGTTTAAAAACATTTGTTGACTAAATATAAACCGTACATTTACTATCTATTTATCGAACAATACTGTTGCGAAGTAAAGATAAATTAATCTCTAAAGATAGATTAATCTCTAAAACATTGCCTTTTAATAAAAAAAAAGGAGGAGGGTTCTATCTGTCATAAATAATGTACTTCATAACGCGACCAAAAAAAAGAGAATGCGAGAGTGAGCGTGTCTCTGAAGACACATCACACAAATTCTTTGATGTTTTTATAGTGACGTTAAAAGGATTAATTATAGGAGTAAAGAAAAGTAAGAAAATCTGTCATTTCCGAAAGAGAGACAGAGAGAGATAGAGTCGCGTCGGACCCTCTTAACCATCGAATTCTCTACGCTCTCGAATCCTTTCCTTTCTCTGATCGTCGCATCCTGTCTTCCGTCCTTGACTAGGATTCGTGCCACACTGAAGGTGGCATATACGCCTCGGTAAGAAAGAAGAGATCCTACGCGAACGTTGGAGCACGCGCGGGCAAAACATTATAATCTAAGGCCATAAGAGGCAGGAGACGACGTGGGGAGGAGGAGGTGAAGCAGCGCGAGGGGATTTATTTTATGGCGTGTAATCCCCCGTGTCGAGGTGCGAAAGGACTGTAACTCTTTTGTTGGCACCACGGGGTGTCCGCGCTTCCAAAGCAACCGCTAACTAATTCCTCCCGTGAATGCTCGGGTCCTTACGGGCTTTAAAGCGACGTTCACATCTCTCGTATCGCGCCTCTCGTTCACGCTCATGTCTCTCGCGAACGAGAATCGATTTCTCCAGGAAACCATCTTCGTTCCGGTGATGATAATTTAAATATCGTCGTCAAAAAATTTGCTAGCAAATCAAAGTTAAAAAAAAACAAGAAGTTTGCTCGCAATAATAAAAAGAGATCTTATTAATGCGGATTATATTCTCTAAACATTTTTCTTAAACACAGGTCGACGATTTGGATCTCTGACGACGGTCAATGCGGTAACGTTCAGATTTAGCGCGATCCCCGTCGAGCGAGAAACGGCTCGCGCGTGCAAAGAGCGTCTTGAGCGTGTCTGCGTTTTAATGCATTAAATGAGCCACTTGCTCGCCCCAGCGGTATGCGCGCACATACTCGCACGTGGACACATCCATGACAGTCTCGTCGCGTGCGTCTCCTTTCCATGTGAGCTTCCTGCGTCTCGCGAGTGGACACGCCCCTCGTGCGCGCCCCTCGCTCTCATTTCTGCGTACAAACAAAGGCTCAAAGTGCGTCTCTTTGTTTAAAGACTTGTCTTCTCCTCCCCCACCTCCCGATACATAACGCCTGTTGGTTAAAACAAAGAAATTTTTACAGTCGCTATCTTTTCGCGTCTCAAAGGATTTACGTCCCTTCAAAAATTCAATTCTTTGTAAATCGCATTATTCGATAAGGTAATGATTAAATTACGAAGAAGATAGAAAATAAAGCGTCTTGATCTCAATTCTATTCTAGTGTTTCCATTTTATCTCTTTAATAAATAAAAAAAATCGATAAACTGCAATAATAAAAAATTAAAGTAAAAGAGGGGAGAAAAAATCGCGAAAGCGATAAAGTGGAAAACTGTGCGCATTCTTTATGGTTCGTAAAATACCTCTGTACGCGCTCCGGATCTGACCCTTCTGCTCCGAAAAAATTCCTCACGATCAATTTCGCGGTAATGCGGGTAATTTCCAGTCATCGTGACTTGCAACGGTACACGTTAGTGCGCACACATCGGAGTCGTGGTCGTGGGGCGGCACGCGGGGGCGCATCTTGTTGCGTTCACCCCGCCGTGCACCGGAGTTATGCCGAAAGTAATCCGTCGAGACAAAATGTAAAGTCACCCTTCGAACTACGCGGGTACCGTGACTAATCGATGAGTGTACGCAGCCGGTCTTGTATGGGTCGAATCGAATCCGAGCTCGTCCACACTCGCTCGTTCTCGAACCGCGGTGTCTGCAAACACACTGCGTGGCATCTCTATTTTTATGTATACTTTAATTCAAAACATTATGCGTTAAAATAAAAAATAAAGTTGACCACATTTTTATGTAACAAAACTTCTTTTTTAATTTAATTATAAACGAATTTAGTCAGAAAATGTATTTCAGTCTTTTGTTCGCGACGCTTTGTTTGCGTTTTTTACGTGACGTGTTAGAAGCTAAACTATGTGCGTGTATTGCGTGTTGTCGTCTTTGCGTGCACGCTTATATACATCAAGAATCAAGGAAATAATAAAGAGGCCGAGACAGGAGATGGTCGACAGCGCGGTGGACCGTAAGAAGTTAGGGTTTCCCATGACGACTTTAATTGCACCCGTTGTTCCCCTCTCGACGTTGACCATTTGTTACCGGGTATTATCTGCTGCCAATGACTCGTGCTACCGAGAGAGCTCGACGTATTAACGCAAGCGGAAAGATTGCTCTTCGATGTGGAAGCAATCGCGACATTTACTCACGCGAGTTTTACATGACTTTTCAGTAGTGATTCAAAAATTTTGTTTGCAAAAGTCTCAGATAATCATCATCGTTGTCTCGATAACACAAACATAAAATGTTTGTTAATTAAATTACCTACGATACATTTCTATAAATTGAAGTCTTTTCTTTTTTTCTACAAAGAAGACTAATAAAAGTGACTAATTACGAGAACGTTTGCAATCTTATGGCGCGGCGGCCAGTGAAGAAAACTTCCGGTCGTAAGTTTTCGCGAGATGTCCGCAATTAAATCGGTCAATTCTGGGGAGAAAAACGGTGGCATCCGGCGCGCGCCGCGAGGTCAAGTAGCCGACCTCGTATCCTGGGTCTTTGCTTGGGCCCTCGGGGGTTTTATTGGCGGCCGCGGCCGCGGGTCAAACTTCTTGACTCGCGACCACGACCATCTGCCCCCTAGACAACTTTACAATTATTGCCGTTGTTCTTATACGACGCGTGTAGTACGCGCAGCCGCCGCGGCGGTTTCATTCATGCGGTTTCTTCGTTCATAAACTCGGCGATTCCCGGAGAAACACTCCGCGATCTAACGCCGCGGTGATATAAATGCCGCGAGAGGATTTGCAAGATTCGGTGTTGGTTCGAAAGTAATTTCCTCGCGAGCTACGCGAACGTCCTAACGAGATCTTCAACTGTGAAAATTATTATTATTATTATCGTACTTAATTAATATAATATGGTGCGATATGTTAAGTTTTCAATTCGCTCGCGTATTAAATCATGCGAATTATACTTCGTGTTAGAATTCAATTGTCTCTAACGGCCGCGGAATGGTGCGAATACTCGTGAGCGCGCGCTGTGTGCTACGAATCGCGTTTCCGTTTGCTCATTTATTCGCCTCGCGGTTAATACACAGTAGTCACACCGTATTACTCACGTCGCACCATTCACGAACATCGCGTCGGTGATGCAAGTTGTTACTTAAGCGTGCCAAGGCTGTAATTCTTCGTCTCTATCGGAAAGTGGGGAAATTGTTTTTTTTTTGCAAATTAAACGCGAAGCAAAGCTAAATTATTCCGCGCGATTGCGATTTTCTATTTCGACGCAACAACAACGTCTGTGCGACCTCTTCCCGTCTTGGAACGGTCGTAACTTCGCGCGCGCAGGCATAATCTATTCTTCACAGTATGTGAAGCCGAGTTTCAATGAAACGTTTTAACTGAACTGTTTCCCCCACATATTACTGCAAATTTACGCGATAAGTGGGCATTTGTTCACTTCATCGCTGCGGAAGATTGACAGTCAAACACACACACACACACACGCTGACGATGCGCGGCAGACACTCGCGTGACACGAATATTTCAAGGACGAGAAGGTTATCGATTATTTTCTATAAATTATATTCCGGGCGTTGTATTTTTGTACCAAGGAATTCGCGTTTGACCCTCTTGGATCACAAAGATTGTAAATTATTTTAATATTATCGATACACTCTTGATATTTTAATAATTCTATGATATATATGTACAGCATCAGAGAGTTCGCAAACACATCACGTCGAATGTCGTCACGTTCGACGTGACGAATCGCGCGAAGGGGGTCAGAGATTTTCTACGCGGCGTATTAGTGGGCGATTTGACACGTGAGCGTTCTCGATGGGGTTGCGAAAACGTGCCTGGTTGTGTACAACAAGCACCCGCTGCCCATTTAAGCGGCGCGTACCCTTTAAAACAAACAGCGAATCTCTCGCGCGAATCGGAGAACATGAAACGCAGAGAGAGAGAGAGAGAGAGACGTTAGATATAAAGAGAGAAAGAGAGAGGGAGGGATCTCGCGCGGAGCTTAACCCTTATTATTTGTCGCTCGATTCGAGAAGTGCTCCTCCGCACAAGTGGCACAGCTGTGCCGTGTGTAAAACGGTTTCTATTATCGACAGAAGTTGGCACTATCGCTGATCAATATGTACCGTCGGAAACAAAGCAATTGCGTGCATATCCTCTCGCGATATCCTCGTGAACAAAATTGTCGAAGCGAGCGAGCGTGGTTGAATTAAATTTCCGGACTTTTCATGCGTTCCGAGAATCGGTCGCGTAAGACACGTTCAAGAAGAGATTCCGCGCTTTTCCGCGCAGCGTTAATAACGCGACATTGCTCATCGCGGCATTTGCACATTTTATTGATTAATGAACAGACTCATCGGTTTGCGACGGATTACTCACCAATTAAGCGCTTGCTAAGAAGGCAATAAGTAATCGGCTAAAATTACGATATGTGTCAGATTGTGATTCTCTTCTCTATACTTTTAATCAACTTTTCGTGTGTGTAAATTTTTCTTATAAATGTGTGTGTAGAGAACTTTTCGAATATTTACTATAAGCGTGATAAGTATGTTGTCACATACTTTTGCCAGTAATTTTATTTACTACATATTCGTCGCAGAACACAACGTGCTCGTGGCAACGGTCTCTGTTTTGCGCGCGGATTATTACGGCCGCGATTCCGACCAAGAGAAATGACGTGTTCGACGAGGAGCGACAAAAAAAAAAAAAAAATCGTAGCACGCGCCCGATGCCGTAACTTTAATACAAACGCTTAACTCGGCTCGGTGTAACACGAGACATACCGGAAGGGACGTCAGCCGAGTGTCACTCAGTCATTCAGCCGGCTCCACTCGTTTCGTGGCTTGAGCTCCTCTCTTTCTCTCTCGCTCTCTCTCTCCCTCCCCTCTTTCTTTCTCTCTCTCGATAAAGTGCGTGAGTATGAGGCATGCATTGCCCGCCACGCACGCGCGCTCTCATTGCGAGGGAGGAAGAGCCGGAACGACGCTAGATAAGAAGCAGGAAGGGGAGAAAGGACACGAGCCTCGTTCACACCGCATCGAACTCTTCTCTCCCTTTCTCTTTTCCTCCCTTTCTCTCTTCAAATATATTACGCGTTAACGAGAAATCTCCAGATCGAGAGACCGGTTGATATGAAGCGCTCGACGACCGCACAAGATTTGAGCGGCGCACTAGATTAAATGGTCATTTGTAATCGAGTAACGCGGGAGAGAAAAGGAGAGGAGGGAGATTGTACGAAGACGCGAGCCTTGATTGTACTTTAATTCTCTTTCCATCTCTCTCTTCTTTCTCTCTCTTTCTGTCGTTCCTACGCGCGATCTATTCCGTCCACAAAACGAGTTGAATCGTTTAAAGCAGGAAGTGCAGCCTGAGGGAGAACCGGTCTCATTGGCGAGAAAATTTTTGATCGAGTCGTTGGTCACATTTAAATGGTCCGCTACAAACGGTGCTTATTAAAGGGAGCGGCGCGCGCATTGTCGCGCCGAGTAAGGGAGGGACAAGCATAATACACGCAAATGCTGCGAATCCATTTCAGCTTTTTTTTTTTTTGTTTTATTGCGCTGTCGGACACGTGATCGTTAATGATTAAATTAACAATTCGACAGACAGTTTTCGCTCGAGACGAAAAATAACAAATCGCTCGATAAGCAAGCAAAAATAAATCTGTTACAGAAACGAACGTCAATAATAACGACTGCCAATATTTATTCGGGGTGAACGGAAGCCATTCCGTCATGGGCAGGGAACTCTATGTTGATCTATTGCGCCAACCAATTAACCTTACCCGGTTTGTCGGCATCTTTTATAAGGTTTCCAAAGCAGTCGGTCCGCTGCCGAAGTTTGATTCGGGTCGTTTGTGAATGAACTACATATATAGAGTATAACACAAAAGTATCAATCATCGCGTCGTTGTCAGGGCGAGTTGTCGATCATTTAATCGATACACGCACACACATATGTTGAATATAAAAAATACATAAGTTTATTAATTACATGTGCAAGTTTTTTAAATTAGATTCAAAGAAACGAGAGATTCGCACGAATTAAAAAAAAAAAAAACCGATTGATCGCTCTCTCTCTCTCTCTCTCTCTCTCACTCTCTCGGCGCCGTCGAGAATTGCGATTTTCTTTCGATTACGATATACGCGGACGTGTCTGAATGAGCATTTCTGCGGGAATTCTCAAGAAACAATTACTCGTCTAAACGAAGCTAATTGAAGCCATTCAAGATCATGGCGAGCTAGTCGGTGTCGGCTGGTGCGATGTGCCGGAGGACGAACGCGCGCGGACCGTCGTAAACTGCGTTTCGCCGAGTTTACTCGGTGTAAACGAGCGACCGCGCGCGTCAGACTTGTAATAAAGCCGATTGAAGCGTACACGAGCGTGTTTCTCGTACGTGCCCTCGCCGCGCCTCCATCTAGCACGATACATTTCCGGTCGCCACCATTCGATCTTCCCCTCCGGTCTCTCCGCTGATTTTTCGTCTCCTTCAAAGAAGAAGAAGAAGAAGAAGAAGAAGATTCGCTCTCAGAGACGTTTCGAATTTATTTCAACAACAAATTTCATCAAATTGCACACATCAAATTGCACATCTCGCTCGTTGCAAAATCGCCGCGCGCTATCATTTCTCGTTTATATTGCCTTGATGTTTTTGTTTATCGCGCGCAACAGAAAGAGAAAAAGAGAGAGGGAGCGACCATTATTGTTCATTCTGTCTCAATACTTTTTTTCTCATCTTCTTCGCCCTTATGTCCTCCCGCCGTTTCTATCACGACCGTCTCTGTATACGCGACGCCTTGTGTGTATCCTCTCCTCGTCAGACGACGAGGAGAGAGACCGACGACTGCTCATTCATTCATCCATTCGGCGGCGGGCGTTCATTCATTCATTCGTTTAACACTTTTGTGCCACGCGGAGATACGGGTTCTTCTTCTGTCGCCCAGTGTGCGTTACGCGCATGGGAACCTCTTTAACTGTTTTGTATAACGTGATTAGTCCTGAATACGTGTCTCGATTTCCGTTGACGGAGACCAGTGTCGATGTAATTTTCCTTTGTTTGATTCTCTGTTTCGATTAAAAAACGAGAGAACAATTGTACAATATTTTTTAGAAAACGCGCGCGATTACAAAGTAAAATATAACTATGTAATGTTTCTTAGATAATTTGAAAATCGCAAAAAAATCCAAACATTCGAACGCGATTCTTCTAACATCAAAGCGCGTTCAATCCCCTCGGGCAAGTTTCTCGCGAAGGTTTGTGCGCGAAGGTGTTGCGCGAGGTGTATAAAAAGAAAAGTTGTAAAGAGCGTAGAAGTGATTCCGAAACAAGCCGCGATCAGGTTTAGCTGCTATTTTCAAGAAGGTTGAATCAATATTGCTGCTTTCGCATAGAGGAGTTATCTTATACAATAGCTCTTGGCCGGACGTTTAAATATTAACAAATTCCGTGGACATTGATTCATATTATGACGTACGATGCTTAAACTACATGGAGACAGCAAGTTATAAACGTGGAATATATATAGGGTCGATATGTAGGCGCTCAAGTAAATTTTACATGAGATTGTGCAGCGTCATTGAGTTTATATATACAGTTCGGCAAATCGTTTCTATTTCTCTCACTACAATTTTATACGTGACGCGCGGCGTCTTTTGTCCAATAAAACTACTGTGTGTGATACAAGGTTTCGTAACGTCGTGTACACACACGTCGAGGGAGAAAATTTCCAAGAGAGCGTATCATTTGCGAAGAATCCTCTTCCAAGAATTTCTCTTCCCGGGCGTAAAACGTTATCGTTTAGACCGGTTCAATTGTCGCATCTCTCGTTCTTCATCGCGGCGGTAAGTTGGCACTTACATCCTCTTTTGAACGTAGACGCTTCGCCGGTGACCGATGCGAAGCGCGCGACGCGTAGGTGTTTCCGCGAGTAAAGACGACGAAGCGGCCGGTCGAAAGCCCGCAAAGTAGTTCAAGCCACGACGAGAGCCAATAGGCGAGCGCGTAATCGTTGGCGACACGCGGTGCGGAGGTGGCGAAGGAGCGTAACACACGCGCGGCCCCGCAGCATCTCCTTAACTCTCTTCCTCCGCTCAAATAAATTAAACGAGTCATCGCGCGACGAAGTAGACTCGGTTGTTAACTTACATAGGTACGCGACCTTACGTCACTCGCGCGTGGCCGGGGAAGGGCTCCACGACGACTATCCTTGAATCTTGCTCGAAAATTAGCCGCAATCAAAGTGCCACGTCAACATCCCTACTTCGGGACGTCGCCGATGACAACGGCGCTTCTTCTCCTCGTTGGTCTTCTCGTCGCCTCGTGGTCCAGGAAATTAACGATACTTCCGTCGCGAGTTATCAGCTCGATGAGTCAGTAACGCGCGCGTTGTTTTGAAAAAATTCGAAATCTAATCGCCTTCCGACCGTTCGACGAAGCAAAGCTGTCGATATCTTTGATCGCAGTTAGGCAGATTCGAATTATTTATCTTATCGCAATTGTTATTGCTGCGATATCTATAAAAACTAAAAGACGAAATGATTGATTTTCCCCGGTCTTAATAAATCGGACGTTTTCGAGAAAAATATTAAATTACGGGGAAGACCGCGTGTGATCAATGATAAAAATCTGCGTTTACGATCGAGCAATTCGAATCGATGCGTTATCTGCGCGAGAGATGATCGTTGGGACAAATCTTGCCGATGTAACTGGTGTGCGACAACTGTGCGTCGTGTTTTAGCGAAGACCGCAGATCGACCACCATTACATTCGAAACGCATCCCCATAGGCTGGAAACCGGCCTCGCCCCCAGAGTGTTCGGTTCCGCACGAGGGTGAACTTCCCCGGTACATATCGAAACGAAACCAGTCTTCCCTCTCCTCTTCGGGCACCGATGTCGGTGTCTGCAGGCTCCGCGTATCTACCCCCCACGATATATAAAGCGATGAAAATAATGTAACGCACCGCCACCGAAATCTATTGACACGCCACCCCAATGCGCGCACGTTGTACACACGCACACACGCATCTCGTCCATTCACAGAGGGTACGCGTAAAGAAATGAGAGTCGCGACTGGCTGCCGAGATCGAGAGATGTTAGAGAGAACCCCTCTGTAAATAGGCAAGATGGCGATGTCAAAATAACCGTAGGTAGGCCTGCGAGGTGGTCCAGATTTCCGCTCGACGTATGATGGATACACGAAGAGAGGGTGACGAGAGGAATCAACAAGGATTCTTTTTTAAATTGAATTATGATGCTTCCTCACGTTACACGGTGAAACGCCAGTCGGTACGGATTTGCAAAATTTGTTGAATTCAAAGTTGAACTCGTGTGTCGTGAAAACACCAAAAGACCTAACATCGACCGCTGCGTACGCGTTTGCGCGAATAACGCTGACGACATCGACAATAATGTAATAGCGCAAAGTAATTCAGCGAGTTACCGACTACTTACTAAAACGCCAGGAACACTTAGGAACTTTACGCGCTTTGCACGTGTGTTATATTCCGTGCGCGGTATATTTTGCGCGTAAAAAAATTTAAATAAAACAAAGAAACATTAAATCGAAGAACACGAAGGAAATTTTATCCTCATAGAAGAAACTTCTCACCGATCCGAAACATTTAAATCTCGCCAAAAGTTTTTGCAATAAAATTTCACGAAGAACTTCATGAAAGTTTTGTTTGTGTCGCACGTAAGTGCCACATTTAATTTATCAACACTCGCAGATGGTGTGTGAAAGAGTTTGTCGCCGTGGCGTTTGACGCGGCGGTGCCGCTCGCGGCATAAACGCATCGCGTAGAAACCAACACCTATAGCGACGGCAACCAACACCTATGCTCGCACGTAGAGAAGCAACAACATGCGTGTCCAGTAGACAACTCGCCACTTGTAGCAATTGACCACGCAAGTGTTTACCGTCCCCTTCGGGCTACGTGATGCTATGCAACGCGATTTCTCCTTGGTTCGGACACAACTCGTTCTTTATCGTTTCTAATTACAATTGTTTGCAACTTAATTCGCCGGTCTGATACGCAATTGCGCCGTCCCACTTGCAATGTTAAAGTACTTGTGAGAATTGACGATCACATCGCTGACGCAAAAAAACTAATTTGCATTAATCTACAAATCGGATTTTTCCCCGTCGATAAAAACTTCTCAAGATACGCAATAAAATCTTCTCGTTCTTAAAAAAAAAAAAAAAAAAAAAAAAATAATGCGTCATGCAACTTGTGTTAACGAACGAATCTCACGCAATCTATATGCTTATTAGATTACGCGATTATCTTTATTTGTCCGTGGTGTTGGATATTATCGTTCTAAATGTTTTACGTATCGAAGATGACGTTCGTTTTGTCGGAAAAATTTCGGGGGGGATGAAAGGGTCTAACGAGATTCGCGTTTTACCAGACGGAAACCGCCGTGTGTTGGTAGCTCGGAGAGGTATAAAGATGCTGAGCACGTCTGGCGATGGACAGGCCGCGCGGGTCACAATCCCATCTGCCGATCCTAACCGGTCTCTTTCCCTCCCGCGGCCCTTCGGACGTTTAAACTCCCGTTGGACGTACGCGAGCGCGCGCCATTATCTTATTTACGCCTCATTGTCTCAATGTATCATACCAATATCGCGCCCGCTCGTACCGAGCGGCAACCACGCTTCTGGATAACGTGCACGTGAACGCACTCTTGCAAGGAACGTTCACAATTTCTTCTTTTTCCTCTCACTCTGGTATACAACGCATTTTCGAGACACAATTTTTAGCAGCATTGAAGAAGAGAAGAAAAAAAAGACAAGAAAAAAAAATAGAAAAACAAAGACCCATTGTGTTTTTTGTAAGTAGCTAGAAAGAGCATTTGCTTCGCTCCTTGGTGTGAAAAACAGACAATGAATTGTAACGGTAAACGTAAAAGATACCAAAACAACATAATTTACAATGTTATTGCGCGCCAATTAGAAAAATCATCTTTTTTGTTTGCACATTTGTCGAAAGTTCTGTGTTATGTATTGTTTCCTGTTTTCTTTTTATGCTTTGATACTTGACAGATTTAGGTTGTATACCTATAAATTTTTTTTGCCTTTTCTTTTCAGAAATTCGAAAATTCGGCCGGAAAATCACAGTCGAGAACAATAAGTATATTGATAAAAAATCCAAAGATTTTCTCTTAAATCTATATAAAATATTCGCACACGCATATTTGAATATTGATGCAGTGTAGAAACTGTAGAATTAGTCTCCGAGATATTGTGTAGCAATAAACAACGATTTCTCTTTCTGTATTAACTGTGAAATCGGACGTATTTTGGAAAACACGTTTCAAGGTGTATAGAAAAAGAAAAATATGGAACTTTCGAAAAGTGTATGCAAATTGTGTGTAATACGCAATCTGGAGTAGCGGACAATGCGAAGGATAGGATGTCAATTGTAACAACGGCAAAGTTTGAAAAATGTTTGTGACATTTATTATTTTATGGCGTTATATGTAATGTACATACGAGTCTGCGATTATCGCATTTTTTTCAATAAATGTGAGACGAGGCTTATATATAATATATAATACAGAACTATATATCTATATATTATACTCATACATGTACACATACATGTATACATGATACATTTTAATATATATAATATATATGAGTGTTTTATATATACATTATATATAGAAAAATGATCAAATTCACGCGAAAAAATGCTCTTCAACTTTCAATACAAATAAGTAGAAAATGCATAATATGCGCAATACATTTGTTTTGTCTCTTTTTTTTTTCGAGATAAACTTGACGGTTATTATGCATCGACAGCCTCGTATAGAAATCACATATCTCGAAAAGTATATTTATATACAAAACAGAAATATAGAAATATCCTACAGTAAACACAAACTCTACAAATGTCACTGGGGTGGCTCTTATCTTAGACTTTTGAATTTTTTATCGCGGCACCCTCTAGAATGGTTCCAATTGTTAAAACAATAATCTGTGAAAATGTTCAGCTCGATCGGATAGAAGAAAAAGTAATCCCTGGGGAAGATAATCAAATAAAATCGATTCATTATGCATTAAAATACTTTTTTTGATGTTTAAGGATCCGGGGACTCCTTTTTTTCATTTATCCAATCGGGATTTGTGAACTTTTTCACAAATTAATTTTTTAGTAATTGGAACCATTCTAGAGGGTGCCGCAAAAAAAAAAAAAAAAAAAATAAATAAAAAAAAAATTTTTACCAGGAGTAAATATGAGCCACCCTAATATACACATACATATATACACATTTTTCGTTTTTATATCGATGTATATATGTTTCTTATAATTATAATATCTTTAGTAACAATTACTTTATATGTACACTGTGTAATAACAAACTGCAAGTAGCCTATAAAGTCCAACTGTACACAAATCAATTTTACAATGATCGATTAATCGGCTTTGCAATATCATACATAACTTTGTATAAGAGATCAAAATTCTACCTACGTAAAGTAATCATATATCACTATGTAATGTGTTTTTCCTTATTTTCTAAAATGCACAACATGAGTTTGTATCTTATAAGAACCGGTAAAATTTTATATATAAGTAATAATAAGTATACGCAATTTTTCCCTATAGTGGTTTGGAATTCATTTACAAGTGTAGATATTTTACGGTTACACACATGATCGAACACACTGTAAAACAAACAAATAAATTTACGAAGAGAAATGTAAAATCGTAGTAGTTACATTTATCTTTTTTCAATGACAATTAATGACAATCAAAATGTCTTCTCTGTCCTATTTGTTTTTCACTGTTTCCTAAAAAAAAGTTGATTATATCTTTTATTAAGTTGATTAAGTCATTAACTAATTAAAGTGATGCTTGTGCTAATTCTGCCTTAAAGTGTAAGCTTCATGCAAATATTATCATTTGTGATGTATATATATATATATATTTTATATATTAGTCACTTTATACATATGTATATATAAATAATATGGTATTAAATTACCTCGCAGAAGTTGCGTCGGTCAATATTTCAAATAAAATGACATTTTTTTTTCACAAGAAATTTAGTCCAGCTAAATTTTCCTAACTTTAACACATCTTTAACACGATTCTAAGAAGCGTGTTGCGAAAACTTTGATATCGTTTACGTCTTTTAAAGTTCACGTATCTCAAACTAAAATAATTAAAGCTAGCATGTGCAAACATTTTGATGGGTTCGTAATAAAAAAGTATTCTCATTACAAAAAAATTGTAATAAAAATGTTTTTATTCCGAGACCTATCAAAACTTTTGTATTCACTTCAGTAGGATCTCGTTTCAACAATTTTGATATAAGAAGTTTTTGCGTCGAGATCCTGTGAATATATACATAATTAACTGAACATGATAAAATTATAGAGGAATGAAAAAATGTCATAATTGGCGACAATATATAGTACGTTGCTAATATATAGTACATTAAATATAAACATACATACATATAAATGTATACATGTATATATATATATGAAATGTTTATATACAATATAATGTGTACATATATATATATAAATGTTTATGTAATGTTTTATATATATACATATATATATACGTATAAATTGGAGCATTTTACCTTTATATTTATTACTTCTCATCTTTTCTGTTTAAAAGATTATGGTTGATGTTGTTATCTATTTCACACGCAGAACAGAATGTTGACAGAATGTTGTTGATACTAATAACCGTCTATACGCCAATTATGCTTTTATATTTAAAAAGAGATGAATGATTGTGTTTCTTATCGGCTAACGGGGGCATCCGTTAAAGTCTCTACTCATACATTATTCAAGGTGACGATGGTTTCTCTTCAGCTCTGTCGACCGGTGAGAACTGTGATGGGTTTCAGAAGAAGTTGCGACGGATTGTGTGCTAGCGGTCTCGATGGCTGCACGGTGCTGCAAACCGTGATCGGAGGCGAATGCGGATGCATCGGTTCCGGACTGCTTCCCGGCGATGTTGTGCTGGACGCAGTTTGGCTAAGAATTTGCGTCTGGCCGGGATGATATCTGCTCGGACTGTACATCGTCGCCTGATGCTGCTGATGCGCCGCGATTGATCGCAACGTATTGTATAAGTGAGCGTCAAACGGATGTCCCGAAGACAAGATTCCAGGCGCCGTAATGGCGGTGGAATAGGCCGTGGGATTTTGCAGTAACCTTTCCATAGAGAATGCACCATGGGTTGCAGGCGCTGCCGTCGCCGGCAGAGGTTGCGGTTTACAAGGTAGACTGGCGGCTGATGATGTGGACACCGCTCCCGGTAACAAATTTGCTGAATATCCAGAGGGAATGGTATAGGAACCGGTCGCCGGAGAGTACGCGCGTGGAACATACGGTATATTGTAAAAACCATGCCACGAAGAATAGGGAGGAAAATAAGCGGCGGCGGCGGCGGCACTGAACACCATTCCGCTCCTTTTATACGCTGCCATTCGAGATCTGGAAGCCGCCGTTGTTCTTCGCCGTAATTTTCCAGTGGTACCTCCGATAAACACGTCGTCGGAACTCGGATCGAGAGTCCAGTAATTACCCTTACCGGGATCGTCGTAATGACGAGGAATTTTGACAAAACATTTGTTCAAAGAAAGATTATGACGAATTGAATTCTGCCAACCTTGCTTATTGTTCTCGTAATACGGGAAATTACGCATAATATATTCGTAAATTCCGTTTAACGTGAGTCGTTTATCGGGACTTTGTCGAATAGCCATCATGATGAGAGCGTTGTAACTATATGGTGGTTTCTCCGCTTTTTTCTTGTCCTCCGATTGTTCTTTCGAATCCTTATCGAGACTCGTCGAACTGCCGGACGTTGCGTTCGACGTAGAACAATCCAAAGGCGAGCCCGTGACGTCAAGATCGCTGCAGTCGTCACTGTCGACCGATGGGGCAGCGGAAGCCTCACAATCGGGCAGAATACTGCGAATGCTGAAGTTGCTCTTCAGAACAGCCCGTGGTGGCGGCGACGCTGTCACGGTATGCTGCTCTTCTTCCGTGTTCACCATACTTTTCTTCACACAATTGATTTCCCGAGATACTAGCCAAACCGGCTATCGTCAACGTTTGTAACCTTAGCATTAAAATTATTTCAGAGTTCCTTTCCAACAGGTCCTAACATTTTATCTCAACACACAAAAATATCCTTTCACTTTTTATCAACATCCTTATCTGTTTCGACGTTCTGTTAGCATTTTAATTTACACAACACATTTGTTACTTTTTTTATTTTATTTGTTTTTTGTTTTTTTTTTTTTTTTTTTTTTTTTTTTTTAGACACAGGTGCTGATCCCTTTGCGAGTGACGACACGGAAAGACACACTCCCGAGCAACGTTCAGAACAATCTGACGGTGCCCCTCCGCCAAGACTGTTATTTATACCTGATGTTCAGCTACGCCCACCAGTAGCAGCACATTGCGCCTCAAGGGGTTCGCTGACCAATCGACGCAGCTCGCGCCTGCGAGAGCACCAACAGTGCCGCTCGACCCCACCACGGTGTTTTGCGCCAATGTTTGACAGCAAACAAAGCAAGCAATGTGGAGCCACGACGAAGGCAGGGATTTTGAAGCTGGCAGCAAGCGGATCAGGAGCAAGCGCGTAGTGTGGTGGGGAGCGCAGCCGCAAGTAAACGTGCAACCCTACGTGTACAAACAAATTCAACACTCCGTGCTGCACCCCGCGTCTCTCCACGCTTACCTCCGTCGGATTGGCACGTTCGTGGCGCGCTTCGTAGAGCGCAAGCCGACATGAGTTAGGAAAATGAGGTGGCAGCTCTGCTGGATATTTTTTGTCGCACAGCAAGGTCAACGTAATGTTCACCTAATATCTATTTAGTAATATGACAAGAATCGTCATTGACTTTAATGGTTTATTTTATTATCTGAAAATAGTAAGAAAAATGTACATTTTTCATATAACTTAAACAAAATCAGCAACAATAACGATAAATAGATGACAAGAAGACATATTTTGGCAAATGTCTCTAAAATGGCTGTAGCCATTTGTTTTATTCTCAAATATGTATACACATGACGGAAGTGTGGAAGAGAAATATAAAACGTATCTTTATTAAAAAAAAGAAAATTTTTTCATAAGCACTTGACACACACACACACACACACACACACACACACACATATACAAAAGAAACTAAAGAGGCTCATAGTAAACGCTTACATAAACCTTCCCACGAAAATAATTTTGGAATAGACCTGCGTCTCTATTAAAATTAACTTAAAAATAAGTAAAACCGTTTATTGAACAGGAAATTGTTTTTGCGAAATTGGAGATGTAAACAGAGAGGACTACATTCAAAAGAAAAGGTCTCAACCGTAGGTTTCATTTCTAGGTTTTGTTCTTATTTTTTTTAACACGAGATTTTTATACGAGATTTTTATACGAGATAAATATGTTTTGAGTCTACATAAATCTACATCTTGAAATTCAAAACCTGTACCTTTTTTCATTTGTTCTGTATTTTTTCCTCATATGTAAAAATTTTTTTATAATATTAATTTTTTTGACAAAAAAAAAGAGAATAAGTATCAATCTTAAATGAGACAAAAGAGGTGAAAAAAGGAAATAAAGGAGATCTGTGCAATAATCGTGAACGTGAAAAACATAAGGGTAGAAGATATTGTTCTACGAAAAGAAGAGCGCATGGGACTCATTTGTACATTTTCTATTCAGCATCTCTACAAAATATTCCGAAGCGACTTTCATATTTGCATGTTCCTTTATATTATTGCGTTCGTTTTGCATCTCGCAACTTTCGTTAAATAATACGCAAAGATTATAAAAAACGCTTACTATGTTATTATACAATTACAACTCGCGATACAACTTTTCGAAGAATTTAAAAAGATATTCAACCTCAATCGCGCGTCTCAATTTCATCGAGATTCCCCCGATTCAAATCCATTTATCTACCATCCGTTTAGGGACAATTCTTTTGTCTTCTTTTCACCGATGAATAGCTACGTATATCGGCCGGTCGTAGAAATATGTTTTTTATATTAGGATACTGACCTTTTTGGTCGGTAAGAAAAATGAATACTTCGCATATGTTACATCTGCAGTAACATCAATTGCGAAATTTTTTTCTCAACCATTTTAATTTTCTTTTAGCAATTATAAATAAAATTTGGTTTGTAAAGAAGATAATTGTAAAATTTACATATGTATATTGGAAACTTAAACATTTACTTTAAATTTCGAAGAATCGTGACACTTCACTGAAAGAACTTTTCACAAATCAGTAAATCGTAGGCTTGATGTAAAGAAGTTTCTGGACAAGCGCGTCACACAAACTTATACAAATTATTACCGTAAAATATTCAAGGTTTTTTTTTAATCTGCGTACACACAAAAGAGACAGATTTTTGCATCTTTATGCAACACACTTTTTTACTTTCAAAAGCCATTTGTAATGGCAATTTGTTTCCTGAATAACGCGATCAACTCGATAAGCGGTGTCACTTAACAACAATTTTGACATCTTTATTGCTATTATATACGTATGTGCATATATGTATATACATGCAACAATATTGACAGCATTCTTTCACAACATGTCACTTCTGACGTATGACTTCCGAAGTTAATCCGCGGATCGGACGCACATGATTCGATCGTTCCGTAAAATATATTCCCGTTTCAGTGCAGCTCGAGAAACTTCTTCAAAGAATCGAGACGTTTTCTGTAAAAGCAAAATGTCACGATTCGGTGGATTGGATTCCACCGTGCGAAACCCTTCCAGTCTTTCTTTCCGCATCAACGAAAGCGACCCGTTTTCGAAAATCTAGATCAGACGCCTAATCTCCCGCGGTCATAACTAAGGAAACCGCCGACGAAGATGATCTCCGTGGCAGTAAACTGTCGGCAAGAGTAAAAGGAAAGAAAGAAAATCTTCCCTATATCAACTTGGAGATTAAAACGAATGCTTGAAAACTTTGACCTCAAACTTCGAGGATTTTCGAAAGATCTTGCTTCTCTACCCTTTATAATCCGATTTGCCAATTTCGGCAAAAGACCGAAGACATTCTCTTTGTACGATGTATATTCAAAAAAATATTTAGTGTTTAACAAAAGTTTCAAGTTAAATATATTGTACAGACAACGAGATCACGTACATATATTATAAAATAATTTTAAGAAGTTTGAGAATATTTTTAAATAAAAATAAAATGTTATCCAGGATGATCAAAAATTGCTGAAGGTTTTAGTTAAAATGTTCCGTTGCAAACACCTGTCAACAAAAGCTTTTTGACACCTCAGTATGCAAATTCTTACTTTTTGACTTTTTTGATCTATATAAATGATGATCTATATAAATGATAATCTATATAAATGATGATGCTTAAAAATAAAAATGAAGGTAAACAGCTTTCGGGCGGTCCTCGACGTGACAAGAAATAGATTAACGCGGGTCATCCGTAGAAATTAAGGATTATTTGTATCTTTTCAGAAAAAAACAGGCGACATGACAATAAAAAAAAAAAAAAAAAAAAAAAAGGTTCTATAACAATTCTTTGTGAAGCCCTTGTCGAAATAAATAATTTTTAAGAACCGTTTAGTATCCTTTCTATATAAACCACAAAAAGAGGGATGTACACACGCCTTTTCAAATTCAGATGGAGAATTCGTTTCTAGTTTACATACATCGAAATATATTGTGCTAAACAACTAAGGTTGTTATTTTACACGGCACTATTACCAGGACACACGTTTCTTCCACTACCAACGAGCTCGAGGTCTGTGGGCCACCTAGACACTTAGCCCTGATAGAGACGATTGGCGAACAAAGCACTCAAAACGGAGGATGACTCGTTGAGGCTATGAAACGATTGCTTTTAATGCAGCCGCCTTGACGAAAGAAAGACAATATTTGCACGCACAAAAGATGGATCATAGAATGTCGTCCGACTAACTGATTCAATTCGCTCAATGTCCGGCAACTTCTGCGTATCGTTGTTTGTCACGTTCCTGAGATCTGATTCTAGCTGTGCAATAAAGCGATAAGCTCTACAATTTTTTATCTCGTGTAAAATAATATATATATATATATTAAAATGGAACAATTTAATTATTTATTTAATTGTTTTATTAGTGATTTATGTATTAGAATATAATATTTATATATTATATATTATTAATAATATTATATTATTATTTATATTAGAACATATAATATTACATATTCGTAGGATATGGATGTTTTCACGGTTGAATTGTTAAAATTCCTGCGTACGGTTTTCGGAACCGCGTTAAAATAAATAGCATAAATTCACCTTTAATGTCATTTTCATATATTTCGTGGACATTTTAGTTCGTCACGGTTCGTCAAGAGTCATGTTCCGAAATTTACTGAATGTAAAGAGCACTGAAAATGTATGACGTAACGTGAACTATGGATTTGTAGTACTGGCATTGAATATCGGAACGCCATGATATATTATATTTCACGTCACTCTGATACGTACTTGAATATATAAAGATGTTACAAAATAGTCGACAAAAGAATGATAAAATTTCTAGTATTTTTCTTTTTTTGTTTTTTTTTTCAAAAGAAACGTTTACTTGTGTCAAGGATTTTGATAATGCAATCAGCTCGGAGAAAATGTAAAACCATTTCAAAGAGAAACTAAGAGATAGTTAAATATTTTCAGAAAGAGGAAATGCTTTTATTTAGTTTTTTTTCTATTGATTTGACATACTCACAGTATACTGTTGACCTAAATTAACATTTCATTCTAAAACACGTTTCGTTTCTTGCTCCAATTTTTACGATATCGCATAACAAAAGAATATTTCTTGTTGAAACTAAAACCTTCAGAGCTAGAAAGCCGGCATATTATATTTTGACAGCAGGTCTTTTGAAGGCGTCTCAAACAGCGTCTGATTAGATGAGTTTGTAAATGTTTTTCCGCACCTCCATAAACCAGGTAGATGCTGTTCTAAAGCTCGCTCGTTCGTTCTACATGTATGTGTGTGTGTATATTTATGCTAGTCTCAAACTTGATGACACAAAACTTCGAACACAATAGAGAAAATTTTAATGACAGCAAACAGAAACCATTAAATTTTATTAGACTAAAAGAGAAATCTTTGAAAATAAATCTTAAATTTTTTCTTCAGTGTGCCAGAGGAAGGGTTCGAAAGCCTCGAAACGAGTTTCTCGAGGACGTAAATCTAGTAGATGTATCGTAATATCATTATTACATTGTGTGTTGTTACAATTTCAGGAGAATCCCTCTCGATTTGATCGACGCATTGTTGACGTGTGCGATAGGGCGCGCAGGTGTTGAAATTTTAACGAGCTCTGTTAAGCGCGTGTAATTCCTGTAACGAGACATTCGTCGTTATTAAACACGATGTTAGCGTGATGCGACGTGATATAACGGGCCGAGATTGACGGTATCGCTCATCCCGTTGGGCACAACCGCGCCCTCGCTTCGTTAATTGGAGATTACGACACGCGCGGGGAGTCCGGCGAAAATATTGAAGTCGATCGCAACTGCGCACAGCGATACATAAAAATGCCGCCGCCGTCAGCTCGATTTCTTCCCCTCTTCTTCTCGCATGTATACGCGCAATATAAATCCGGCGGCTACAGAAGGTCTCACCTTTCGCTTCTCGGAGGCGTCGATAATTGGCGTTCGGTTACATCGATAAAGAGATAGTGTGACACGCGAGGGTTTTTTTTTCGCGGATTTTACGCCCATGTACATTGGTACACTTGCAATCGGTGTCAATATTTATAGCGCATCATTAATTCCAGAATGGATCAGCTTCTCGCTTCGCGAGATCGGAGATTCCCTTCAAATTAGTGAGCGGAAGAAATGTTCAGTCAAGTTTTAAATTGGAAAAAAATAATCTCCGTTTTAATTTAGTTTTACATATTTGATGTTTTGTCATTTTTCATATAAATTATCTTCTTGCACATCATCTTTTATATTATCGTCTTTATTGCACGCGTGTTTTTTAATTTATTCTCAAACGCGTACGCATCCCGAAGCCGCTCGGTGGCTATATTGCGATTTGGAAACAAGATTGCCACGATGACTATCGGAACAGTGTGTTTTTATAACGAACACGAGGGTCTCTACACGGCCTCGTAATTCGATACATGTATACACACAGTGGATGATATTCCAAGAGATCTGCTTTCTCTCATATGCTTCAGCACAAACGAGGCACTGTTTCCGACGCGATATCCCAGGCGCTAATTCGTACGAAAAACGAAAGAGTAACATCTGCGGAAAGTTATTTTTCATTCGTAGAAATTGCCAGATCTTTGTATTTTACTTATTTGTTTTCAAACGGCTCTCCGTTGACAACATAAGTTCTTCCGCTTCTTCACGCCGTCGGTAATACCGACGTGTTGCGAGGTTGATCTATTCACAGGGGCATAATCGACGTGGAAAGAAACTTAAAAAAAAATATTTCCGCAAAGTCACAATTCGCACCTGCCGATTTGTATGGCCTCCGAACACCTGGAAATTAGAACATCGGCGGGGAGGATTCATCGGAAGAGAGGATGTTTCGTATTCGCGCGTTCGTCTCGAGTCTCGATCCCGTCTCGCACGCGGCATCTATTACTCGCACGACCCCTGAAGACAGTGCCGAGTGATGGATTCGTCCGGAATAGCTGGTGAAGAAGGTGCGTGAGCAAAACTCCGCCGGGGCGTGAATACGCGGATGATTGGATAAAGAAGAAGTTACCGATTATTTCGTTTTTGTACGATTTTCGCCTTCTATGAAGTCGGCCGACGCACACAATACCGTTCACGCGAATATATAAACTACATGCGTCGCCTACCAACCCTCAAGAAAGGAAGCTTTTCATCGAGTATAACCGGTCTCGGGGTATATTCAATAGCCGACGAAATGACACGGGAGCGAATAAAGTCGTCTAAAAGTCAACGGAAGGAGGACCAACGTCGGCAGTGGACTAACAGGAAATCCATTTGTGTGTAAAGGTGCGATACGTTTCTCATTAGATGCGCCCGGCACTGAAGAAATTGAGATGTATACCGTATCGGAAAAAAAAAGCTAAACACCAGCACGAAAATAGAATCGAGTGGAAAATAGAATAGAAAGTAGAGTACAGAAAGAAAATGGCGTAAATATTTTATTTTCAATCTGTGATCTTTGCATCAATCAAAACATATATCGCGGTAGGTTTTAACTGACGGTAAATAGGTTTTATTTAAAAATGCGGAGTTCTCTTCGTAGATGTGAGGTTTATACGATTTATCTCTATTTGTTAATGTTATGTTACGAGGATATTCTACACACCGTAGCAGCGCGAAAGTGTAAATCAGTCACATAAATGCGCCACTGTTTTCCTCTTAAGCGACGTTACTAATCTCGTTAAACAAAATTTACGTTCGTCGGAACTGCTTCAGCGAAGCGTCCCGAGTAGCGATCGGCGACGAGTGTTTTACCGACCATAAGTTAAAAAAGCGACACGTAAATAAACTGAAACACGCCGGTTCGCCGATTGCCAGCGCGTCGAGTTTAAAGTTCGCTCGCGGGAATTTCACGTGAGTTTCAATGAGAGATGATCCCGTCGTCGATGTTGAATGAACATTCGTCGTAAAAAGCGATTCACGTAAAAAAAAATCTAATGTTACGATTAATTTTGTTGTCACATTATTTAACTTAGTCGCAAATTAACAACGTGCGATAAAAAAAAAAAATTAGTGTTTCTCTCAAGGCTGAATAAAATACCGTGATAAATTATGTTTTCATTCAGAAAGTGTCGAGAGCGAGACGCACGTTTGCCGTAACGTTGATCCCCACTTCTTTATTTTCTCGTAGGTCGTAGAGGGCCCTCTTTGAAATGTCGCCTCACACGCCTGCCCGGTTTTGTGGGCGCGACGACGCGCGTGTGCGAAAGACCAAAAAAAATATTCTCGGCCGCGATGCGGGTTTACGTTCGTAAGCCGCGGCTGGTGTCGGCGGTTCAAAGCGTAGCGCGCGTGTTTGGCTAACATCTCTAAAACAAAGTGTAAACTAACTAGACGTCCATTCGGTGTTTACACAACCGGGAGCCGAGGAGCCGGCGTGCGAGAGCGGACCGAGACTCCACTCTCGGTGAGCGCTAACATTCATGCACTTTTTCATCGTTCGTCCTTTACGCGCCTCATCGTCGCGTTTTTGCCGGATGCACAGCAAGTAGGAGGGTAGCATCTTTCAGTTAAGAATATTCGATTCGTACGGCGGTACAAGGTTTAAAAAAAAAATCGAGCTTGTAAAAATAGATACATCTATTTTTTATAAGAATATATAATTTTTTTAGGAAGACACAAAATAATTACGAATTTTGTTTGTGTAATAAACACAAAAGAAATTAAATTCTCATAATAATAATCGAGATATCGTCGAGATACACATCGCGAGTCTATTTTTTCTCGGACTACTCGCGTCAGTCGGAAAGAATCGTTCACCAGATGCGGGGACCAACTTCTCTCGTAAAGAGAGAGAGGCTGGTGCGTGTCAGTTGGTGGACCGATTAGATACGTCAGAGATTCTTGGAAGCGAGCAGGCGGTACATCCGAAAGCTGCGATTTTTGATGAAAGGGAGGAACAGAGTGCGATCACACAGAAAGCGATCGCGGCCTGCCGCCAGGCCGACGATAAACAAACCGCACCGGTGGGCAGTGCGTGGCGCTCTTTGATGCTCCGCCGTTGATTAATTCCAGTAGGCGAGGTGATCGACGAGGTGGTCGTCGATTGCTTGGCGGCACGATCGGAACGCAAATTTTCCGCGTAAGTTTATCTGATACGCTATTTTGCGCCCAAGAACTCTCTTCGGATTTTGCACTGTGTAACGATAGAACGCGTTCGCACACGAAGTTAAGAACTGTGCGTCAGTCTAGAACTTTTTTAAAACGTACTATTTTCACAAACGACATACTTAGACAAATGTAGTGTAAAAAATAGATTTGTCGTTCTTTATGTTTTTCCCATGACATCATTATTGTTTTTTTTTTTGTAATAAGAAACAAAAAATATGGAAAGTGATATTTAAATATGTCAGGTTTTTAGTTCGAGCATTTTTTTCAATACTTGAAAAATGTCAACGGCTCGTGCTGAGAGCCTTTTATTCTGCTTTGTTAGATTCAATATCGGTCCTTGTCACTCAAAAGAAGTTAAAAGTAGAATTTAGATCTTTGACAATAATACTTAGCTTTATTCTTTTCAATTTTTTGTTCAATAGACGATTTATAGACGGACAGAGGTTTCGAAAACAGTGTAATAGACATCATCATAATCATTTTACATTGCCGAGTTCTTCACAAGAAAGTGAGTTTAAGGATCGAGTCTCTTAAATCACTTGTTCGAACGTACGCACGTGTATGTGTAGATAAAAAAGATGTAATCATAAAATTTAGTGTTATATATATATATATATATATATAACAGTTTACACCAACTTAAATTTAAAAGACTTGTAGAATTAAAATATTAGAAATAAAATTAATCCTATAAAACACGAATTAATCTTTCGTTATAGTTGCAGAACTATCTGAAACGTTTGGCTGTTAATAAGCAGTCATGTGATGCCTTGTAGTCTAGACGCACACCTAGAAAATAGATACTTCACGAACAAAACGCCTCTTTTTGCCTATCTTTCATTAAGACGAATGTCCACGTGTAGTACAATATTTTATCCTTCTCAAGTATCTTGACCACATTGTGGTGTCACACCCGCGCGACACTTTCTTTTGTATTTTCACAGCAGGAGAACCAAATAGTCTTGAAGTTCCCTAAAGAGGTAGGAGACTCTCCCGTGAGAACTAACAAGTTCAGCCTCTAGTAGGTACAATTTCTTAAACACGCAATATAAGAAGAGCGGAGAGATCGTGTGACTCGCAAGATATTTTATAACGAAAGAAATTATTACGAAAAAATGATAGACTAATAATATAAACTAAGAATATATATATATATATAAGAGCCGTTCGCAGGATGTTGTGCGGAAATATGTGTATATATATATATATATATATATATATGAATACATATACATATATACACGTGTTCACATAGAAATTTTTACAAGTGAGTTTTGAATTGAGATTTCAATTCTTAAAATCATATAGGATTGTATCACATGTTTGAAAGACACCGGATACCCTCATAACTAATTTTAAAATATTGCAAAAAAAAAAACCTCTCGGCCAGGAGTCGAACCTTTGGATTCTCTGACTTTCCGTGCCTTTTTCTCAATATTTTAAAATTATTTAGGCCGGTATCCGGAGTCTTTCATATGTGTGATGCAAACCTAGCATCCTATATAATTTTAAAAACTGAAATCTCAATTCAAAACTCACTTGTAAAAATTTATATGTGAACACGTATATATACATGCATATTTCTGCACAACATTTCCTGCGAACGGCTCTTATAACCGTATATATATATATATATATTCTTAGTTTAGAAACTTCAGAGCCTAAAATGATTATTTATTAATTAATGATATAAAAATTTTTTTTCTACAAGAGACGTCTGAAGTCGAACGCGCGACGTAAGAAGACACGACTGTTGTTCGTAGGATTTTTCCCAGGCAAGGGATTCAGCGACAATCAGAAGGTATTCAGAACGAGCTGCGCATGCAAATCGTAATTACAATGTTCCTTTTTACGATCCCTCTCGCACGTCAAGCGGTGATGTATCATCTCTAGAAGAAACGCTTCTGGAGAGATTCGCGTCTGAGATTTATTTTGTTCTTCGATACTACTAGAAATTAGTTTCCATCGCTACGTTCTGTAAAGAACGAGAACATCAAAATAGAGAACGGAGTAATAGAAAAATATGTCAAAAATAAGAAAGAGAAGATTATACTGTGGCAACGTGTAATATTGATTGATTACTGACCGCGCAATAATATTTATTGCCGCGAGTATCAGTAAATACTAATTGAATATTCAAAGCGAGCGTATACGTGACTTTAGGAACGAGGAAACACACGGCCAAAATTATCGTGGAAAATAGCCTCCACCCTCCGTGGAATTCACCTCTTAACGGCTTCCAAACCTGTTCGTGTGAGAGGAAATCCCCTCTGTAGACCGGAACCGATATATAACACGCGTGTTCCGAATATGTTTTACATTTCATCGCCGACGGGACAAATCCCCTCAGATCTACGACCGCGTCGTCTCGGTAACGAAGACGAGACATGGGCCATCTTGCGTGGAAAATAAAGCGCGTTTCGGAGCATGGTAATTTTTCGTCGCAACGACGATACATCAAGCAGGATTATCCTCTCGCCCGTGGGTGGGAGCTTCGAGATTTCGTAGTTTCTTATGACTCCTGTCGGTGATGATCCCTTCAAATAAATCGATCTATGAGGAAGACCGTTTTAAACAAACCAGAGGATTAAAGCACTTACTTTCAAATCCTTCAAAAGTGCGAGTTAACAATTTATTTAACGTAAACACAAAAAATTTTAATTCTTTCGAACAATTTTCTTTATAATAGTATAAAAAATGTTTAATTCTTTTGTGCAGCATGTGTAATAATTTGGATTGAGATTTGGTGAAAACTTGGTTGTTTTCAGAAGCTCGTCTTTGCGGCGTAAAAGAGAAAAAAAAACGAAAAAAAAAAAACGGAGAAAGTAAAAAGATACGGTCGGCTTTTAGAGTCAACACCCTTCGATATAAATACACGAAACAGTAGCTAATTAGTTTGTACAAGTCAATTTTAACATGCGGAATTTAACGCAATTCGATATTTTTCTTTCTCGTCGGACGTATATTTTTCCGGACTAATTGCCATACGGATTCAATCCAGTTTGTGATGTGTCAAAAACAGCAAAAAAAATACACATAAATATATATAACAATTTTACATTCTAATAAAATTATTATTACTATATGTAAATCTCCGATGTCCGACAATGTTTCGAGTCTGAAGATATTTAAATAAAAGAAATTAGAATTAAGATCAGAAATGAATTAAAACTTTAAAATTTACACATAATGCGAACGATACGCGCATTGAACGATCTAAACGAACTTGCGGAATGAATCTCGGAATTTTCGTTCTTACGCGCGTGAATTTATTTGCAATTTTTCCGCGCACATATAATGGGTTAACGGTCTACTCGTTTGTCCGTATCTCCGTCGCATGCTTATGCCGCGCACGGATCACGCGTAGGCCCGTGGTGGAAGCTTTACACCCTCGCACAATGCGAGGTTCGTCCTCGTTAAGGGGATCAGCTGCGTGGCATTGTCGCCGCTAACAAGCGCTAAATAGAGCACCGAGTGAAATCGTGTGGACGCACCGTGTGTCCACACAGAGACATAGTGTACACGTTGCACCGCGTCCACACAAATAATGCGTCGGACACAATACACACGTACAATACAAACCGTGCGCGTGCGCGTCTATGTTCATCGCGTCAGCTTCGTGCGTTTTCTCGGATTGTCGCAAACGTTGCGATTGGCGCAGTTAAATAAAAAAAAAAAAAAAAACACACACACATGTGCGCGCGTGAAATTAGAAGCAGCGTACATTGTGTATTAATTACGCGAAAAAAAACTGCAGTAATCGCGTTCCACACGCGACGATTGCGCGCGATGACTGTGAAAACTTGGCGCACGTGACCGGTCTTTCGTAACCCTCGGCATTGTGCTGTCTGTTTGTTAAACGGGGGAAAAAAGGCGAGAGGTATGTAACCTCTCTAAAAAGGGAGAAGGAACGACGGGGCGTCTCTCAGGGATGTATCGCCCTGCAGCGTTACAACTATGTATACGAGGACAAGCGGGTTGGGGGTGAAAGGCGGGCGGTTGTTAAGTTGTCCGACAGATGTCTCACCACGTGAATCCACCGTCGGCCTCCCTCTCGGATAACCGGGTCCCCCCCGCGGACTTGTATTTTCGCATCTCGAAATCCAATTCCGCGTCTGCACGCGGGATGGTGTGGGGGGTTGCATCGGCGGTGGCGATACGCACAATTTCGCGATAATGATCCCCGAGACGGGGAGAGAGGGGTCCGTCTCGCGGCGTAATTGACCTCGACGAGAGGGGCGACGCGTCCGACTTTCATGTCTTTTTTTCCCGTCGGCGCAGCACGTCCGCATTTTTCATTGCGATAATGAGATAAGATCTGTCTTATTTCCCTGAACTGGTTGCACTAGTTCAGAGTTTATCTTTTTTCTTCTAATATGTGTAACAAAAGATAAACTAAAATGAACTAATTTAGCCAGTTCAGGGAAATAAAACAGACCTGTTTTTCAAATGTTATCGTCGTGCTCGGCACTTACCTGACGTGCTCAGCACTCACGAGTATCCCCAGATAAAATTTGTTACGTAGAGATTTACAAGGACGTTAACGTGTTCACAAAATATTTTTCCACAAAGTAGATACATCAATAATACTGAAATCTTTAAGAGACATAAAAATTTTGTGCCTATTTAGAAAACGGTATAGCTGACGGTACACCGCATTCAAGTTTGCTCAATGACTAACGCAACTCGGTTTAAAAAAGGATATAATGACGGTCGCTCTCTTACCGAAAACGGTACCCATTCTAGGATTTTCTGTCGCGCGCGTCTCTCTCCCGACACATAACAAATATATGAGAAGTACGAAGGAATTATAAGAATGGCCGCGCGCACGCCCCATTATTGGACGCAAAACTGCCCGCCTTTCGAGTGATCTGGGTATATAACAAAACGCGCGTTCTCTCCGCACCTGTCCACCCTTCGCACCGTCCACGTCTCCCTATTTCCCCGCCCGTCGCATGACGATCTCGTCGACAGAAAGAGATCCGGGTAGCTTCTAACGAGCTTTTGACGCGCGGGGCAGCTTTTTCCGGGACGAAAACTCATTTTCGATCGTGCGTGACTTCGCAGACGTTTGAAAAACAGTTTTGTCATGATACGCGAGACGCTTTCTGTACCAAACACTTGGTCGACTTCGAGAAAAAACTTTCTCAGTTGCCAATTTCTTGTAATCTCAAGGATCTTTAAATAAGAATAGTTACAAAATTTTTACATTATTTGAAAAAAAAATTTGAAATCACAGACAAATATTTTTTTTATCGCTAAACACGTGGCGAGAATACGAATACGCCTTTGGTCCGACCCGAGCGAACAGATAATAACTCATCTAGGATATTAGCAAAAAGGAATCAAAAGAGAAGAGAGAGAAAGAGAGAAAGAAAAGACGAAGGAAATAGTAGAAAAAGTAAAAAAACAAAGATAAGGAAAAAAAAAGAAAAAAGATTAAAGAATCGAGATAAACAACGTCAGCTACAAGAACGCAATAATGATAATGAAGTATTACCCGAGAGGAAAGAAAAACAAGATAACAATATCAGGATAGCAAAGATTTATATGCAAGAACAAAGTGAAAAGAACCAAACATTGGCTAACAGAAGAAGAAAGGATGTATAGAATATGCGAAGTCGGAGGATATAGTACTGAAAAAATGTGAGTAGACTAGAGATAAAATATCAGAAGAAGAGCTTCTAAGAAAGAACGGGAAAGGCTGTGAAGTAGAATGAAGAGAACAGACGAAATAAGGAAAGAAAAGGAAAAGGAAAAGAAAGCAGAAGAAAAGAAAGAAATGGAAGGACAGAGAAGAAAGGCAATGAAAGAAGGATAAGAATAAGGAAAGCTACCAAAAAAATAGTGATAAATAGAATGATAAACAGAGTTACATAAATATTAACCCGTTCGAGACGGCGATTTTTTTCGAACACTGTCCCCAGGAGCGAAACTTTTTTTTTCTCCACAAGCGCCCATTATATTTATTGCACACACGGTGTGCAACCGGTCTTTTTGACTCGGAAAGCTATTGCACACACGGTGTGCAATCGGTCTCGAATGGGTTAATGACAGTACGAGTTATGAGTGATTAGTAATGAGTAAAAGTAATAATAGAAATAGTAATAGTAGTATAATATAATAATATATTTGTTAGTTAAAATGTATAAAAATGTTTAAAAATGTTACAAAAGTTATATTGTGTCAAAACGTGTAAAATGACTGGAAGCCATCCAAAGCCGAAAGGCATGGATTAAGTACAATAAATAAAATAACAACTCACCTGAGTTTTGTGCGCGGAGAATGGGAATTTCTCTGAATGCGAGGGTACAGGTGCGCAATCGCTTCGGTGGCGATTCGGTTTTCTCCAGGCGCGGAGTTTCTCGCGCTTATACGATCGACGGATCAAATTTTACGATCGATTTCCTGTCGCGCGAGAAATAACGAGATCGCCGCGACGGCGGGATTACGCCGCTGATTTATTGGAATTAGAGAAGCGCGCGTTCGAGAAGAGGAGCGCGGCTCTCGTAAACGAGTCCGAGGTTTCGTGGAAAATAAGTCGTAAACGTCCGGAGATTAACACATTGTGTTACTTGGCTCACGCTAGCGATCGTTAAACTTAATACCCACACCCGTGTTGTGACCGGAGAATTGAGGAGGTATTCTTAAGAATTGGCAAACGCTCTAAGAACGCCTTCGTGCATCTGCGTACGCTGTGCCTGTCGTCGAATGTTCGTGCGCGCCAAGAGACGTGAAATCTCCATCAGTTGTCTCCTTCGATCTCAGCCGTCTCGTTGGATCGACGGATTTTTATTTTATGTATTTGCTGCAATAGTTTTAGATGTAAAATTTAATTTAAAAAAATTGGAAAATGTTAGAAAATATGCTCGCGTGCAGAGGTGGCCGCGGCCCATATAAAAAGCTCGTTTCACGCATCCTTTAAACCAAAAATGTAGCCAAGGAAACGGCCTTTAAAACTCCATTAACCGATCTCGAAATTTAGAGCCCATAAAAGCAAAGCCGAGCGTTACTATTTTAATGGGACTACAAACTTTCTAAAACTCGCATTTTCGACAGGACAGGAAGTCACATGAAAATCTCACAACAGCGCGTGTGAATGAGCCAAACAAGTGAAACAACGGAACGCACGCCATGTGCGAGCCCGTTGCGTTTCCGACGAAGAAGTTCTCACCGTCGCGATCTCGATTCGATCTGCACATTATTCTCGCGCAAACGCGATGTAGCTTCATACCCGTTTTTTTTTTCCGGGACAATTCACGTAATTATCGTCCAAGAATGGAAGCAAGGAGGTGTGCGAGCGAGGGGGTGATTTTAATGAAAAAATAACAGGGTGTTCTCGCTAACGATTCCGAGGAGCACGCATCGTTGGCTCGTGGCTCTGCGCATCTCATGCGCATATACATATAGTTGCAACTGCAGCAAGAGCCCCTTCGCTCTCTTTTACTGTTTTAGCGACGGGATACCGGGCGGCCACGTGCCGTCCGTCTCGACACGGTTTGCACGTATAATCGGAGCTTATACGTTCGTGCTCGCTGCGTCATCATCCCCCTCCCTCCCGTTCTTTTCTAGTTTCCGAAACGCGTAGCTTTCATTCACTTATTTCCTTAAGTTGAATGACAAATGTCGCACGCATCGTTGTTTTTTGTTTTTGAAATTTACATTTCTCACGCGCGCAAAACGCGTAATTTCTCAATTCCGTTACAAATTAGATTCGAAATGTGATCCGAAGTGTTACACTTCGCTATCCTTTCGCAACAAATCTGACGACAGTCATTCGGTTTCTTGGCAACGAAGACGCGTGTCCCGGGAGAGAAACTCGCGCGCCGGGAGGGACGTGAAAATAGAAGAGAGACGGCCGACCCTCGGGTGGCGTCCACGTGTCCGACGTGGACGTCGACGATGTCATTAAACTCCTCGTTACGCGGACCCGGAGTCCAAACTAACTCCGATCGTCCGAGGTAACTCACTCACTCTCTCTCTCTCTCTCTCTCTCTCTCTCGTGTACACCAGATCTACCGGCCAACGGCAACCAGACCTTACGAACAGACGGAGCCCGCGTCTCGTGATTGGTTACATTACCGATACGCGCGTCTCGCGTCAGGGCGATGCTGTTACAGCAGTCGCGGTGAAAGCCTCTCGCGTTCCCCGGAGAGAAACGCTCTCCTGGCTACACACCCCTTCACGCCGAGGAAAACAACACCGCGAAAAACGTCCGCAAGAGCGTGGAACTTGGCGAAATTCGATTCGAGTTTACGCGAGTGTTATAAAAATAGTTGTGTTAAATTTCTTACATCCAAAAACAAAATAAGGAAACGGGAGAATCAGGAATGTCAAAAATATTTTCCAATTTCTTGAGAAATGTCTCTTCAGGATGTGTTTTAACTTAAATTTGCTTTAGCGCGATGACTCACAAGAAAGAAGCGCTCTAACGAGAAGACTGAGATGTACATCTCACGTTATGAAAAGAAAATTCTCGTATTTTTGCTAAAGAAAAAAAATGAGAGCCTTCCTTAAAACAAAAAATAGGGACACTCGCTTGACAGAGGGTAAGTCGCGGGTTACGACAAAGCTTGGGAATTGACCGGTCCGGATGTCGCAGTTTGTTCTCGCCGTTGTTGTTGGGGCTCCGCTACAACCCGATTGCACTCGATACACGCATAAACGTGACGCACGTGCTGTGTAACATCACCACCCCTGTCTCTTCGCCGTTTTGTTCCCCCTCTCTCTCTTGCTGCAACCTCCTTTCTCTCGCTGTAGCAAATGATTTGTCTCTTTGCGGTCTCTGATACAGCTTCATACATGTGTAGTATGCTCGGTTGTCGTTTCTGGAAAAAAAAAATTTTTTTCTTTGGAAAGTTCGAAGAAAGTTACCTTAGGGAAAATTCTCATCTGGTTCGTTTTGAATGTCTATAGCATTTATGTTGAATCAGTTTTCAAAAAACATATATGTTAGACATTTTCTGGACATATGATTAACATATTTAAAAAATACGTTAGAAATAGATTTTTTTTTTTAACTGAGAAATATATACGGTCATAAGAGCCGTAGGATTTTGAACAACTTCCTGCGTCCTATTGTTTAACATCCTGCGTCCTATTGTTTAACATCCTGCGAACGGCTCTTATGATCGTATATATTTTTCAGTTTTGAAACTTCAGAGCCTAAATTATTTATTATTTATTGTTAGATTTTTTTTATTGCATGTAAAATATTATTTACACAATGAAACATCACTATTCTCTACGCTGCAACATATTATTCATCTTTTTCAAGACAAATAAAAAATTTTTTTCAACCGAGTTTCGCGTTGTTACACTTCCCGGTCTTTCTTCGCGTTAAAACAAAAGATTCTGCCGACTATTTGCGTCTCTCGGCGGGAAAAGAAAAGTTTCTCTGACGACGGTGTGCATTCGGATTCGAAAACAGATTCTGGCGCCGTGAGTTTCGCGCAGCGAGACGCACACGCCACGTAGTATATACCGTGTTGCTTGTTTTCTCGGCTTTGTGAACCGGCAGTTGCCTCACCTCGTTACCGTTCTTTTTTTTTCTCTCCCCCGTTGAAACAAGAAGCTGGCATCAGGACGTCGTTATAACGCGAGGCGTCCACTTTTCCGCTTCCCCTTGACCGCCGCCCCTCGACGGTCGCCGTCGGACGTGGTCCTTGCGTGCGGCAAATAAAGCTCTTCTGGAAACAAACAAGGACGAGTCCGGCGTCGGTCGAACAAATTGACACCCCCCTCCACGCGTACCGTGTGAAGCTGCCTAACTCGAGGATGTGTTGATCCACTTCACTTTACGAGTTTGCTGAGATTCCGCGCAGTTTGAAAACTGCAGTATTTTTTTCTATACATTTCAAACGGGGGGAAGAAGCAATGCTGTGAAAAATATTGCAATATTAATATTTGTAATGTCTTAATTTTGAAACGACGACGGGGTCGTTCTAATTTAACATCCGTTGACTTCCGACTTTCGTCCGGAAGGAAGGGTGTACCGCCGAGGGATGTATCACCCCCTTACTGAGAGAGAGACTGTGTGCGCACGGGGGAAAACGATATCGATCGAAAATTTTCGGAAAGAAAACGTCGGACGAGAGAGCGCGCAAACTGACAGAGATATAATGCAGGTTTATTAAGTGACAGTCACGTGGCGTTGCAGTGATACAACGATATCAGTTTTGTGCCCGGACGCGATTCGCCACGTGTCACCCGACGTGAATTCTCGGCGCTCTTTATTACGACAGCACCCCCTGCCGATATCACCGGCCGATTATAATCGCGTTTGGCTTCTGCCATTCACACAGAATCGCTAGTGTAAATGTGAGAGCGCGCGACGAGTTCGGAAAAAAGGCGCATAGTGTCACGGATTGTCTTACTGGAGATGTGTGTTTTGTATGATATCAAAAAAATAATACGATAATTTTTATATATGTACGTAAGCGATGGTTTTTTATAGCGTATTTTCTGCTACTTTTGTGAGTAGATCCCACGACTAGCCGAATCGAGCCCGCATCTTGACATCCGCCGGTCCACCGTTTAGCAATAATTTACTCATCGCACGGTCACCGAATAGCGTCGAAAAAAGGGCCCCGCGGTGTGGTCGTTGACACCGCGGTGACGATCCGAGTCCCACGGGTATATTGTTGTCCAATGACATGTCTGTATTTACACGTCGCGCGACGAAATTGCGCGCCAACGGCGTAAATGCGCCCGTATGAGACACAGCGAGAGCGGCATGAATAAGCCGATAAGTGCCTTTTTTCCCCCTCGAAACGAGTACCTTGATTCAAATATTACCGCTAATCTTGTTTGGAAAGAATGAGATTAATTCTGACGTTGAGAAAAGAAAAGATGTGATTCCGTTCATTACTTTATAATTCCACGTACGTCGCAAAAGTTCTTCACTGTCTCGAAAAGATATATCTTTCTCGTTGTCGTACAGCAGCACCGTTTTACGCTCAAGAAAATGCTTCAACCCTTCGCTCTTTGTCGACAAAAAAACAACTGTATTTATCTTCCCGCACAATTCCCTTCGTGAAAAAAAAATTTTCCTGCGCATTCGACATTTATCAATCGGTTCTCGTAAGTCGCAGAAGCCGCCGTCGTTTTTTTTAGACGACGCGATGAGAAAAGGATGTTATTCAGAGTGTTAGACATTGACGGATTCGCGGCGGACAAATCGTATGAACGCGCAACACCTGAAAAATCGTCGGATTAAGTCCGTAAGCCCTTCGGCGCGGCTTCGTTTCGTTCTTTCAAACCGAATTTTATCACCGGTCCTGTCGGTCGTTACAAAGAAATTTTTTAATAAATGAATATTAGAATGTGAAGGCTCGTGTGTGTGTGTGTGTGTGGGTTTTTACTTGAACGAGTAAAAAATTACAGTAATTGAAATTGATCCATTTATAATCGATTGTCGTTCGATTTTTGAAACCAGAAAATGCTTACCTCATTTTTTTTCAAAAACACACTGCTTCTGACTATTTAGAATAATGTGAGAACGCGTGTCTCAAAGAAAAGACATTTCGTGGACGGACAATATTTCACATTATATCAATAGACACAAATGTGTATCTTTTGGCGGATCAGAAACATATACCTTTTTTTCTGGAACCTCTTCGTGACAAACGATCTGATCTATTGACCGAGTAACCCGAATACTTCAAGGGTGTCTCAGAACTGCTATTCTTCTGCTCTAATACGCATGCCCTTCTTTACCTTCTCGACTCGTACGAAAAACTACCACACTAGTGGCTCGAGATCTTTTAACAACGATTTATAAATCAAATTTCCTAACTAGTGCAAATGTTCTCACAGGCAGACTGGAAAGAATGAAAATAGGAACAAATCGATTTTCTCTCTCTTTTTTTCAAAGCGTCTTCTTCCATCGCGAAGAAGTGCTGAACAAGCACTGTTGGCAAACAAACTCCTGACAGTCACTCCCGCCGAGGTTTGCTATTACCTACATTTCGAATATAGACTACGAGGACGAGTTTTACCGTGGAAATTTAGGGCTTTTTTTAACAAGTACTTTACTGCTTTGCGATAAATCAGAGCGACGTGCTGCATAAACGAATTTTTTCGTTCTTTGGTGAGAATATTCCTTAAACTTGATTATATCTGATTGTTACGCTCGTGTCTGATACAACTGGTTTTTTTTCTATTTGTGCGAGGCTACTGAACATTCAGTCCCGTGCAAAATTATTTAAAATTAATAATATAATTGTTGATTTTTATATTGAATTTATAAAATAATAAAACTTATTATACACGTTTTAAGAATTGCATTAATAACATTTTTTTATGTTAAGAGAAAGAATACAATATTTACTATTAATTTTAATTCATCGAAATTACAGTCGGAAACGGTCGCGGAAATCATAAGGCAGTTCGACTAACAAGACAATTTTTCGCAACATTCAAACAAACAGCTTGAACGTTTCAACATAGACCATTTAATGAATATCTTTCATTGGCTTCAAAAAGCAGCTACCGTATCAACTTTGGTGTGTTTATTTACGATGCTGCACTTAAATAGCTTCGTGAAAATAAAGGAACTTATTTTCATTGTGGCATGAGTCCGTAATCTTTCTATTTGTTATTGCGATTGTTGAGAGAAAAAATTCGCTGCCTCGGATAGTAAAACTTTACAGCAACAAGCATTTTTAGAATCAAGCAAAAATAAATTTTAGCTTTTGTAATTTTTTTCTTTTTATTTTACGAAGAGATATTTTCTGTTTTAAGTTGTAGGTTTTTTTCTTTGTTTGATTTTTAGGTTTTATATCATAGGTTTGTGGTTTTCATTGATAATTGCGAGAGGTTTTCTATTTTTAGAACAGGACGAAAACTGGTCGAGAAACCAAAATTCGAATTAAGTTTATTTCTCTTAGATTTTATTTAAAGTAATGAAAACTATTGTCATTGAATAAACTTGAAGTTTGTTCAACACTTGAGCGACACGTCGAATTTATTGTTTAAAAAATCGCTTTAAGCTCAAATATTATTATCTTTTTCTCATGGTATCTTATTTTGATATCTTATGAAAAGTCACAAAAAACTTTTAAGAAAATTTCGGGATTTCACACGCAACATAAAAAGTCATTTTTACGTTTGAAACGTCAAAACATGTCTTTTGACGTCGGTTACATACAAGTGAAATAAATTTGTGGCGCAGCGGGAGTGTAAAATTTTGAAAGACATTTGAAAGCTATAGCCTTTCAGTAAATTGCAACCAATTCGCAGTAGGTAGTAATGCGTCTCCTATAAAGATCACGTACAACTTTTTGTCATGTGGATACACATTATAAAAATTTGATAGACAATATCGTTAAAGATTGCTTTTGGGTTTCTTATCTTTTACAGACCACCTAAAAAGCAAAAAAGATTTAGGTAACGGGCAGAAAATCACAATACAGGTTTTATTCAAAATGATTCTTGAAAAAAAAAAAAAAAAAAAACGATTCTTTACAAAATATTCGAGTGCTACACAAACGCTACTAAATTACTCTAAAAGCACGTCAGATAAATACAACAACAAATAAAATCTGAATTTCTTTTGAAAATTCCCGAAAGGACACGAATATTTTCTTGGGTAAACTATGACATTGAATCGAACAAGTGTCATGCAAATCCAGAGGAGAAGAAAGAGTACGTAGTAGTCGTCTTTTGACAATAATCCCCCGTGGCTTATTAATTCTGCGAGACCCCGCAGGTGCTCGGGCACGGGCTTGTGTATTATGGCGCGCGTAATCAAGTTATGAGAATTTATATAAAACACTGTTGCGATTAATCGGCGAGGAAAACGGATGTGACATAAACTCGGTTACATAAAACAGATGCTAGAACGAACGGAAGCCCTTGGAAAGTCCCTCCTTCTGCGTCGTGGATGGACTTTCGCGAGCGCGGAGAGAAGCCCCTGCGAGGAAATCATTATACATATGCATGGACCACTGGCGATGCCATAGAAGATCGAAGATCCAAGCAATATGTGCTGGCGTTCCACCTTTGATCCACATCATAACATGAATACGCGTATTGTCACACATGAGCGCGATTCGGGAGCGACGTGAAATTCAGACCGTAACTTTAGTAGTGTTGTTATTCCTGTGAGAGAGGATTCGACAAGAATTGCCGGCGGGAAAACGAAAGGAAATCGCGCCGGAGAAATATCGTAAATTTGCAAACTTCGTGCAACTTCGATCAACTAAATGATTAAGAAATATCAACCACGCGACTTCTTTCGACATTTTCTCGAACGGCACGTGCGACGCTCGAGTCGGAGTTCCATGGCGCGTGATCGCCATGTTCCAAGGCTCGTGGCTTGCTTTTCTATTTATCCTAAGTTGATTTTCGAGCATTGACATAAGTACTCAGAGAAAAAGTATCTCTCACTTTCTATTTTCCTTTCCTTCTTTCTCTTTATCTCGTTGGAGTCCCACAGTGCGTGACATGAGACTTCGATTTTCGAAAAAAGTGAAGAACAAGAGAGAAAGTAGAAAAGTAGAAGAGATACAAAAAACACACACATTTCACAAAGCGTGAAATAAAAAAATGTTAAACAAAATTATATTTTATTAAACTCGTAATATAACAATTTGCATTTTCTTTAAAAGTGAAATATTATCAGACAAACATGTATGTCAGTTCTAGGACACTTACGTGATTTATTGTTCCTAAAAAAAATATAAGAAAGAAGATTAATTATTTGTATTTCTAAAAGAATTTGTGTAAAATCTATTTTAAAAGTACAATTGATAAAATGACCTTTTTTTTATTTTCAGGAAACTCGAATGACTCATTGGAACAATGAGTAGAATACACTTCGTAAAACAGAATAATATGATGCAATAGGTTTTAAATGTTGCAAGTGTATTTTCCGATTAGAGACACAGCAATAACAATAATGCGTGTTTCAAAAACGGCAATCAGAGTGTATTACGAAGCTTAATGTAATATTTGCTTATAAAACATTTACAATAGAGCTAAAATATGTCATAAGTCAACACACATCTGTGAATGCATCGAAGTTAATGGTGGCGCAAAAAAATTTTACCTCAATATTTTACGTCACTATTATACTTCGTTGCGTGAATGCAAAAGAATCTTGGCCATTCTGTGATCTGCATAGTTTCGACAGTGATCTGAACATTACACGGCATTATGAAACACATTAGACATTCTTTGTAAGAACCATTAGAGTAACTAAGATTAATGATTGGCAAACGATCGATGGTGTTAAACGATTTTAAGACGATTTTGAGTTGACTGAAAAAAGATATCATAAAAATTATGCTGACGTAATATTTGCTACTGAATTCGCACACATTGTTATTCACAATATTTCTTTTTCGAAGAAAATAAAACTGCTATTCCAACTTTCTTTTTTATTGATACCATTTGTCACAAATCTTTCCCGATTCTTACCTGTTCGAAGACACGGAGCACAATAGAACTTAAATAGCGGGCAAAGTGACCTAAAGGAAAGAAAGTAATGATATTTAATGAACAGTAATATATTATTTACAATAAATATTTTTGTATTAATTTTTTTACTTTCTAATTTTTTACTACGTGTCCCGAGTTTAATACGTTTATCATGTACTTCGAGTCCTTTTTGTTGCATAGGGGTGGCTATGTAACGGAACACAATAAACATGGGAGACCTCATGACAATAATTCGCGAGATTGAATGGCTCAGCGGGCACGCGGCGCTTTTCAATGGGACACTCCACTTTGCGCCCGCCGTGATATTATGTCCTGTCGAATCAATGCGAAACAGTATTTAATCCGTATCGGAAACGCGCGCGAGAGATTAATCCGTAGGAAAATTATATGTTTTACGCGTGGCACTTATACGCGTATCAGTTTTGTTCGCGAGCACATAAAAGAGCAGAAAAATCTATTAAATTCAAACAAACGTTTAATGAACGTTTAAATTTGTTCAAACCATAGCCTTTATTTAATAATTCCCAGGCATTGTCAGATACCTCGAGAGCATCTTTTGTTTGCAAATAACTGAATTTAGATAAAATTGCAAATTTTGAGCGAAGAAAATTAGCGGGAAAAATTTACATCGCACCTCTTTCGATCGTTTCGTTAAACGTTTTAGCTGCACTTCCGCTCGCCCTATTTTATTTTACGCTTACGATTGCAGGATCACGAACTGACATGTCGGCGAATCGCGGCTCCCACACTGCGAGACTGTCAATTAGGAATCCCTCGGTCGTTCCTCTCCAATATCTGCTGAATCGCCATTTCCGTCGTCGCTGTTTGCAAAATGTCAAAGCTGATGGTGTCGCACGCGATCTCTCGAAACCCGATGTCGAATTTACTTATGTCAAGTGTTTTCTTGCGAGTTTAATACACATCACACAAATGAAAAAAATATACAGGAACATGCGATAAAAAAATAAATTACACGACAAATAAATTGAAAAAACTTTTTTTTCTAGCGAAAGAGATATCGATTGAAACCGCGCATGCGAAACGCAAGCGGGAGTTGTTGTTGTGCAAGTCTAGTCCGGATGGTGATGATATTATTTAACAAACAAGCCGGATGGCGGACTTACGGGAGTAGTATTACCGGTAATCCCCGCATCGTCTTTAGCGCGGCCGCACGCGGTGCGATGCCTATTCTCCGGTAATTAAGAGATTAAACCTTGTTGCCTGACACTCTGTCCCCGGCTCGTTTCTCCTTCGCCTGTTTCTTAGGTCCTTGCTACACGACGACTACATACGCGCGCGTCTTATCCCGATCGCGTTACAGAGCGAACATGAAACACCTTGCGCAAGCAAACTCCCCGTGTTGGGCTACGTTCGTAAAAATATCTCTCGCTCCGCCACAAAGAACTTTTTCAACAGGAAATAATATATTTCATTTCGACGGTATTAAATTATTTAACTTGTCTGTCTTTGCAACTGGCGTGTTGAAGCGTGTTTCTTTTTGAGAATATTTCGGTGAATATTATATATGTGCATATATTAGTTTTTATATAAATAATAAATATACTAATAAACATTGATAACAAATATGATGACACATGCTAGTGATGTGATTAAATATTACAGAAAAAAAAAATTATTTTTGTAGCGAGTAGTTCGCAAAAGAAAGTATTGTGTCGTTTTTATTTTTCGAACTTGTTTTTTAGTTTTACTAGAAAATGCATGGCGGCGAATCGACATTTACACAATCTTGAAACGGTTGCCTGGCTGTTAAAAATCGCACGCATCAGCGCGTGCTTTTCACATCAAGATCTTAGCTCGCAAATCACCGAGAAACCTCGATTTCTCGATACCTGACAATCCCGCGCGGTCCCGCGCGCCCGTCGATCTCTCGATCGGTATACGAACGAACGAACGAACGAGTCAACGCGCATATATGCGCGCGCGAGCGTCGCACGACGTGCAGGACACGTCTCGAATATTTTACCCCGGGAGTTTTTCCTCTTTAATTGATTCAATCGGCGAAAAACACGGCGAGACCGGCTTCAACCCCCTCGGGGGTTTTCGCCCTCTTCCCCGCCGCGTCATCCGCGCTTCCGACAGCCAACCGCTGTAACGAGACGCCAGAACCAACCCCCATTCCGAATAGAAACGCCAACCCCTCTTCGCGGTTAGTCTCTCGCCTGTTCCTTTTCCTCGCTCGCCCCCTCGTCGCGGTTATCCCTTCCCACGTTTTCGACCCCTTTTGTTCTTTTCGTTTATCGTCTCCTTTATTTCCTCCGATGTTTTCCTTCGCGCGCGGATCCTCCGCAGCCTCCGGTTTCCCGTCTTTTCCCGCGCGCAATTAAACGCTTGTTACAATTTTTCGACTCTATCCGCGTTCTCTCCGCGTGCTTCGCGTTTTTCTATTTTCATCACAATTATATTTCTTGCCTTTTATTACTCTTTTGTCTTTTATTTCGGTTCTTGTATGTACAGCATGCCCTTCGCAGGAATTGTGTTTACTTTTTGCATTGTTTTTTCTTTTTTTTTTTTTTTACAAATGTATGTGAGTACATAGCCAACGAGTTATTATTACGTCAAAGGCGTAATAATTAATCCTGACGATTATGACGTTATTAATTTATTTTACAGTCTCTCTATTAATTTATTTTGCAATTTCGTGCGTATGTAATAATACATCGAGGTTTGTTGCAATTATTTAATCTTTCCATTTGTACCTTTTTTTTTATATTGTTTCTTATTGCACGTTTCTTTAGTATGTGTGTGTGCTTCTTTTTCTTAATGCGTAAACACACTTCTCTTTCTTTCTCTCTCCCGGTTTAACCCCTATCGGCGCGATAACACCCTCGACAGTGTAGCGCGATATAATACGGAAACATTTATATACACAGTTGCCGAGAGCTGAATAGTTGCCGTCGGTTTGTACGCGGAGCCCGGGTCCTCTTCGACGAGGGCGCGTGTCGAGTGGGATGGGGTAGTTTGCCTGCTGGAACGAAGAGGCGGGGGAAGTTTCTGCGGGCGCGGCGGAAACTCTCTCGCGGATTTTCCGTTTGTTATTTTAATTAGAGCCTTCGGGGCCCGCTCTTAACGAGTGCTTGGCTCTCGCTCGCGTTTATTGTATCCTTCTGGAAAACGACGGTTGTGTCGTACCACCCCGTTGTCGAGGCTCGTGTTGGTGGATCGCGAAAATGCTCACTCAGCCCGGGTCCTCGTTTATTTATGCCTCCGCGAGATAATCACGTGACGCCTTATTGCGTCAATAAAGCGTCACGTCGTAATCAAATTGCACGCGCGTAATCGTAATTTAAATCACCTCCCGGTACACAGAAAACAATTTGTCATAATTTCTCTGCACAAATATCGTGACACAAAACGGCAAGTAATTTAAGTGTTCTAGACCTTTTTTTCGAGAGATAAAAAGATGAGAAAAAAAATGACACGGATGAACTATTTTGTTACAGTTCTTTCGCAGGTACCTAATTTTTTTCCCTGGGAAAAAAATGATCGTTGCTTCTCAGCTCAGTTTCCGATAGAGTGGTTTTTCCAGGTTTAGACAAAAAGAGATAAACTACCAATTTTAAGAGAATTTAGATAAAAGAGATAAAAAAATACCGGATAAAAAAGTAAAAAAAAAAGTCTCGAGTGTCATAAACACTTTCGGTAGCATCGTTTTCTCACATGGTTATTCGAGGGTAAAAGAATGGAATCATATAACTTCTAGTTGTGAATGTTTTTCCTATATATAAAAAAAATAAATGTAACGCGCGGACATGAATGCTGTGCGCGGAGCGTACAATATTGTTCCCCAATCGGAAAGATAAATGCTTACTTTCTGTTACCATGAAAGAAAACGTGACTTCTTTACGTGACTCTTTCTTTATTTCTGTTGCCTTCTCTGGTATCCTTGTATCGTTTTTTACTATTTCGCATAAGAATGTAGAAAAAGATAGATAGAAAGAGTTTTCTCAGTTCTCTCTAGTTTACAAGATGACTCTGGGAAAGAGATTCATCAATCCCGTCTAAGACTCTCTTTGCATGTTTTTTCCGAGCATATTTTATGCATCTTCCTTTCTTTTTCAAAAAAGCAACGCGTAAAAAATACAGGACGAATTCCTCCGCGCGGTAGCTGGTTAGAGCCAATATTGACGAAGTAGAAACGCGGAATATTTTGAAATCGGATATTTTTTAATTTGTAAATAATATGTCATATTATGTTTTATTGCGACGCTTTGTGCCGGTGTTGCGCGCGCGAAAGGGTTTCAGAGGAGCCGCTTTTAATAACCCGGATGCGGATGAAGTTCTCCACCTAAAAGTTTCGTATTCGGATTCTAGGGTTCGGCTCGGCGTAATCCGCGAGGTAATTCCGTTTCGGGTTCTTCAACCCCATCTGCACACCGTCACATATCCTATTACCTTTTCTTTGCCCTGCCGGTTTCTTTCAGAGAAAAGTGAAAGATACGACGAAAGGAGGTAGAGAGAAAGGGTCGGCGGAGAGACTTTGTTGAAAAGTAGCTCGACGATTTTCTCGAAACGACTTCAAATTCTGCTTAAAATTATCACGAGATTGTGAAAAATATGTATTTTTATACTGGTACGGAATTTTATATTTGCGAAAACAAAAATAAATATTTTATTTGTATAAAATACATTCTGTGATATAAAAACTGATATATTAATAAAATAAATCAAAACTTGTCTCACACATACCTGGAAATAATTTTACACATATAAGTTCTTTCTTCTTAATGTCATATGTATATATTTGTGGTCCTCAATCGCCTATTTGCATATACATGTAACACAATTCAAATAAGATAGAATAATTCTAAATAAGTATAAAATAATTCTACATATGATAAGTAGAAGATTAAATTGTTGATTATCATTTTATAGATCCACTTTTGATAACTACGAAAACTTATCTCATGACGGTAATAGTATCATACCTGGATAATGGTGATGTTAATATAGATATCGTTTTTACCGAAAGACAAGTACTATTTCTGTGTGTACACATAACCTAGCCAACCATAACAGTTCCCCAACAGTCAGTGTGACACTATTTTATTTTCATACATGAAGTATTGACGTGTTCAGTATAAATCTTTGTAATTACCTATAATTGTTCATCTGCAGATCTTTATTATGATTGTAACAAAGGTGCCAAGTCTCTTCTTGGGGCAATTCAAGCGGATTTCCCAAGTTAACATCAACAATTGTTTTTATTCATGTGCGCCGTTGAGTCTCTCATCTCATATCATATGTAATGAACACAGTACATGCGCATCATTAAATAAAACTTCTGAACAATGTAATTTGAAGGCAAACAATAATGTGTCTTATTCCCGGATTGTTTCTCACCTAACTCTGTATCATAAAAACAAACATGCAGATTGTAAAACACAATGTCGACACTACAACAACGTCAGATATTTTTCAAGTGTCTCATCAAGTGTCAGCAATGACTTTCTTCCGAAAGTCTCGTTGCAATATACTGGCTTCTACAAAACATTATCAGAAAGCGCACCTGTTCAAATGACACAGGATTCTTTGTTATGGATGCACGACTGTACAGGTCTACCGTGGTGGGCGGTAATCGTACTTGCCACTATCTCGTTGAGAACTCTACTGACTTTGCCACTGTCCTTCTATCAGGTAGACTTATACGACAATATCTGGTACACAGTCTCAAGACTCAGATTGCTGTGATTCTTACACAAAAGAATAATATATTTCGTAGCAATACATATTGGCGAAATTGGAAAATCTCAAACCTGAAATGAACCAGTTAATCAAAGAATTGAAGGCGGAAGCAGCTTACGGAAAGCACAAATACAAATGGTCCAATGATTACACCAGGCGACTGTACAATCTTTCTGTAGGTAATGTTTTGACAACAACAAAATGTACGTTACGTAATCTTTAAATATTAGTGCGTATTAAATATGCTTTTTTGTTGCAGGCGAGAAAACAATGGAACAAATTGATTGTTCGAGAGAACTGTCATCCGGCAAAGGCTAGTTTGGTAATGTTAGTACAGATTCCTTTGTGGGTGTCGTTATCGGTGTCCATTAGAAACTTATGTTACATGCTACCCAAACAAGATGCCAGTAAGAATGACGTCGTTTAAACGAAATAAGAATATAAGTAGGATCTTTCACGTGTTCTCTCGTTTTTCTTACATCCTTACAGGTGCCTACGCTACTTATCAGGAATTCACAAACGGCGGGTTTCTGTGGATGACAAATTTGACCGCGGCAGATCCGTTTGTACTTCCCCTAGCAATGGCATTATTTAATTTAGCTATTATCGAAGTGAGTTTTTATCGACTTGAGATCTCTACAAAAAAAAAATATCACGAGATATTTTTAATTTTATTCAAACGCGCAGATAAATTGTATGAGTAGAGTTCAAGAAATGACAAAATGGAAGAAATACCTGACTTATTTCTTCAGAATCGTTGCAATAGGAATGATTCCCTTTGCTATGTATGTACCATCGGTGAGTCAAAACGTATTTACGTAGAAAAAGGAAAACCAATTTTTAGAAATAACTCAATATATTTTTTTTACAGTGCGTGAGCTTGTACTGGACAACAAGCAGCGCGTTTGGTCTGTGTCAAAATCTGATCCTGCTGTCTCCGAAGTTACGTCGGCTCGCAAAGGTGCCGGTGACCGCATCCGAATCGCCGCATCCATACGCTTTGCTGCGCGAGAGAATAACAGCTAAATATCAGTTTAAGAAAAAAGTGGAAACTCCACCGTAGATATAAATGCGATATTTTTTTCATGCGCAATTTCTTTGCACAAATAAAAATTCACATTTCGCGCACAGATTCTGAGAAATGATCTTTTATCCATTTAGAAGAAACTCTCTGACGTCGCTCTAATCTCATTCCATTCCCCTTCTCTTAAATCCTTTTAAATAAATGATTCACACTTCGTGAAGCAAACTTTCCCGGAATGCGCGTTTAGCGATTTTCATTTCTTAAAAAAAATAAAAAATAACCGCAACAATCATGTAACTGACAAGTTGACGGAACTGTTTCGATATTGTCCGAATGATACTTCAACGCGCCACAATGAGAGATTTATCTTTTATTACTTTTTGTTGAACAAAACTTTTATCGATCAGAAACGTATTAGATTCTTTTTAGAAGCGGTGCTTATCGCTAGTTTATTATACCTCGGCATTGTATCGAAATGAGTCTATCAATAATGCGCTTGTTTCATCAACGAGCGGAACGTGTGTGCGCGCGTGTGTGTTAACAATAATTGCTCCCATTATTATTTCAACACTTTTCGGTATAAATCAAAAGCAGTAAAGAAGCAGCTTTCTGTCTGCGCGTTCTCATCAATAGTAAACACGACGTGCTATTGCGATAGCAGGTGCATTTTTTTTCCCCTCACAGAAGAGAAGATATTGCAGTTGTGTTGAAAAACGTCGTGTGGTTGTATACATGTCACCTTTTGCCCTCTTCGCCTGAACCGGAGATAACGAAAATACGAGAGAACGCGTAACCCAGAAAAACGCATCTAGCGTGATAGCGCAACATAACATTGCCTTTTCATCCTGTTCTAAGATTTTCTATATAAAGTTCGATTTCTTCTTCGCAAAATTGAGTCGAATTGAATCGAACGACGATAAGCGACGGCGATCAAACGCAACGATCAAACAACGCGAACGAGATGAAGTCTTCCATAATTTTACTGTGTCTGGTGATGTGTTCAGTGCCGTTTGTAATGACACAAGTACAAGTAAGTACCGCACTTCGCCAGTAGAAAGCCCGGGATTATTAACGTCAATGAGTGTCAATGAGTCATGTGAGCGAAAGCAAACGCTTCTCGGAACTTGAACTCAAAAGCAAAACTCGTTCGAGGTAGAATTATTGCTCTTTCTCTCTTGTTTTTTTTTTTTTTTTTTTATGTACAAACAATCTTTGAATTTTTCAACACAAAATGTGATGCGAGTATTTTTCGTGATTTTTAAAGTATATATTCGCAAACATCTTTTATCATCGTGACGTGTATAAATAATGGAAAATTGTTGTACGCAATTTTTAATATAATGTTCGATTTTTTTCCTCTACAAGATTGATTAGAAAATAAATAGAGAAATGTCATCATCAGTTTAATATATTGAGGCACGTTTATCGCGAGTGATTTCTGCAATGTGTTTTCGTATTGATTTCTCTTTTTTTTTTCTCATTATTTTTTATCGCAGCCTGTTAGAGAGAGAAAGAGAAATACCTCTCTTTCATTCGCACGACCTATTCTCTCTCTTCTTTGTCGCAGCTGTGAAAGCTAATTGAGCGATTTATTCACTTAGGCACATGTATTGCCCTATCCGGGCGACTGCACCAAGTATCAACAATGCGATAACAGCGGCTGCTTTGTCATGAGCTGTGGCATAGGAACGGAATTCAATCCGGCTATAGGTACCTGCGACTATCCTCTGAGAGATCGTTCGGGTTGCAGTAATCGCGGATGAGAGATTTCACCCGCAAAACTTCTACCAGCGGCGCTTGCGAAGATTACGGGAATCCATTTTGTCCCGCTTCTGTTTCGGACGTGTGGATTTTAACTTGTTTTCACAATGTGTTCAAAATAAAATTATGATGTTGCTTTAAAAATTGTGCCCGTTGTGTTGTATCATTTATCGAAATGTCTCTCATGTCGTCGCTGCGTCAAAGTAAAATTTCTCTGTTGCGCTTTCTCCGCTCTAATTTGCAAAACTAAATGAATTGTATTTTAATTATGTAATATAATATAAAATTTATAAACATGTGTCCAGTTATTGAGCGAGATCTTTCCGCGTGCGGATTGATAGCGTCGGTGAGTGTGTTGCGGAAATATAATCTCGTGAGAGATGATTGTGCGATGAACTGTCACACTCTCGCTCGGTGGTGTGATAGCGCCACTGCGATGTAATGACGAGTGCCAGAGAACGAGCGACGATCAAACGGTGTCCGACGGGTGTAAAAAGAGAGACGCAGCGCGGAGAGACGCGACCTTCGCTTATGCACCGAAGAGAAGATAACCGATTTTTTTTCGCTAAGATCAGATAAATTGATTCCGTGAACGTCTGAAACGGCGCAATAATTTGCGGTGCTTCCCGCGGTGACGATCGGCATCAGCGTTTCGGAAAATTCCCGCTCAATCGGATTCGCAATAAATATCACGAGACCGGGATCGACTCTCGTTTTGTTGGACAGGTTTTCAAGATCGGCTCCCGAGATCGCTCGCAAGGATGTCGTTCCGATTTCTGACTCTGTTGCTTCTGGTGTGCTGCTGTTATCTCGTCGGTGCTGTCAAGAAAGTGACTGTGGTAAGTAAAGTTAATTGATTCCAACAGCAACTCTCTCTTTGTCTCTTACTTGTTTCATTTAAACGACAACAAATCAATCAGAAGAATTAAATTACAGAATTGAATGATTAAGAGTCACAAGAGCGCGCACAAAGATTTGTTACATCTTTCGGTACTGCGCGTTTTTTAGTTAAAAAAAAATAAAAAGATAATTGAGACTAGACTAAAAATATTGCGTTGAAGCAATGCAATTCCGAGACAATAAAAATTCGGAAGATCGTAGATGTGTAGTCTTTTTTTTTTTCTGCAGGACGGCAAGTCTTACACGGTGGTGGCCTATCCGGAGGATTGTCACAAGTACATGATGTGCAACGGCGGCAGGTGCAAGCTGATGACGTGCGATCCCACATACGTCTTCGACCCGGTCACCTACACCTGTACCCACCGACGCGGATCCGTCAACTGCGACACCCGACTGTCACGAAGACTCTTTGTTTGAGCCGAAAAAAATTGCCATTATATATATCGCAAATAATGTCCCCTTCTCAATAAAACGCTGCTTGAGACAATAAAAACCATTCCTTCGTGTCGGTGTCTCTTTTGTAAGACCAGCCTCTGCGATAACTCATAAAACGAGCTTAAGTTTGCTTGCGCGCATCGCCAATTGGCAAATGGTTCTGTTTGCAGCCGCTCGTTCGTTACGCCGAGAAACGCTCACACGCACATGTCGGCCCGACTCTTTTTGTTTTTCAGCGCGCGTATGTATATGTGAGACGCACATTAAACCTTCGCTTCTCTCTCTGTCTCTCTTATCTCCTTCTCCGTTCCGGAATGTCTCTTTCTCGACGAACTCAAAGCCTCGACCTTTCTATATCTGATAACCCTCCGATTTCCGTGAAGCGCAAGTTCTCCTGCATTTGTTTCTGTGTAAAGCGACGCCGATCGGCGTTCCTGCGTAGCGCAACAATTTTACGACAAGTTAAGAATCAGTTCGATACGATGCTCGGTACATGCTTGTAGTAAACGAAGATGATCTCGTGGTTTGATCGCTTTCTCGTCGCGCTGCTCTGCTTCGTCGCTGTTCCTTCCTGCGCGGTATGTGGTGCATCACACGTTTACCTGCCTGTTGTTGTTGATTCTTTGTGAAAGAACGTCATTATCATCTGGATCGCATCAGACTTTTCGACTTTCGTTTTGTTTAAACGGAGTAACTTTTCGGAAACAAGAGCGCGGAGTAAACTGCATCTCTGTGCGATTTGCAGTTTAAATCTTTTCAATTCCGCCTTCTTTCTCGCGCCTCGAGAGATAAAAGCGAAGTTGCATCACCTTTGAACTTGCATTTTCGATAAAAATCGAGAGCCGCGCTTAATTTCCTTCCCGATAGTGTGCACACACACACACACACTACGACACATCGACGAGTGGATTTCGAAAATACTGTGCATTTGACTGCGCGTCGATTGATCGCTTGTTATATAATGATGCGTCGATGCGTAAATATCACGAATATCAAATGTGGCAATGCGGTTCTTCTTAGTCTGCAGAAACGCATGATTTATTAGATAAAATCTGAACACGTGTCAAAAAGTCTTTCTTTTCTTTTCTTTTTTTTTTTAATTTGAACCCGCGTTATTGCGTGTTTTATTGCAATGTTGCAATCGCTTAATTCATTCCTATATTTACATCTGAACTCACATACGCGCATTTTTGTGTAAATGTTTTGATTTTGTAAACACACGCGCGCGCGCGCGCTCGCGATGATTTAACGCGTGACGTCTTCAAAGATTTTAATATATCTCTGTTTTTTTTTTTTATTCGATCTTATCGAACTTTCACGACTTATCGAGTTTGTTTTCGCTTGTACACATAGTGTAATCTAGAACACACAGTCTCGGCCTTGTACGCACATTTGACAACGAAAGAGGACAATACAAGCGCGCGACAGTTCAATTGAAGAAGACCTGCTGTCGTAGGAATGCAAAAAAATGCCAACGCGTTTCTCTTGTTTCACGGCGAAAAATGCAAGCAAGCATATTGTGTCAAAGCAGAAATACAAGACTCACTTGTACTTGTGTTGTTAAGTCATTTTAAACAGTCGCGGTGAAACAAACACTCGCTTGATTGAGACTGTCTCCGCTCAAATGCTTAATAATTGAATCACACTTTTTGTTGTCAAAATTTTTTTTATTATCGCAGATCTACGATCCAAAAGCGACGACTACGAAGCCACCAGAGCGTCGCGAATCGGAGCTACCTTGGCATTCGTTTGACAGAGCAAACGAGTCGCGAACAGATTCTCGGTCTCCAAAATGGCAGCAATCGGAAGACAGACCCGCGTCGAAGGCCGCCACGAAGAGTTGGAGCTCGTGGCGAAAGACTCCGGGTAGCGAGATCGAACAAAGAACGCAAATTGATCCGGTTGATCAAGTTCCCAAGCAAATTCCCGAACAAATTCCCGCGCAAGTTCCTCCGGAACAGCACGGTTTTAAATTCCCCGACGAACGACAAGAAACTCAGAAACGTGAATATGAAAAATTAATATGGAATAAACCGTTCGATGAGAACTCCGAGATCGAGGCGCCGGTCTATGACAAAACTAACGGAGGAGGAAATTTCAAGGATGAATCGAGACAGGAAAATCGCGGTCGGCCTCAAAAGAACGAAATTGATTTCGAACATAAGTATCTGTCGAGAGATGACAAAGAAACGACGCACGAGAACGACGAGGAGGACTTGTACGAAGGCGTGGCGAGTGACAGCACGGTAATTTTTCACGAGCGTGTTTCTTACAAACGAGAGTTTCTTACGCGCTTAGAATGACATTCGCATTTATTCTTACTCTTTTCGCGTATTGGTTTTGTCTCCAGAAACCGCGGAAGGAGAACATACTGTCTTCGCAAAAAAATCCGCAGCTCAAAGTGGCGCGATACGATTCCCGCTTGGGCGTCCAGTGTCCCGAGCGCAATTCCACCGGGCAATTTGTTTATCCGCCGGATTGCAAGTTTTTCGTCAACTGCTGGAAGGGCCGCGCGCACGTGCAACAGTGCGCCCCGGGCACTCACTTCAATCCCGACACCCTGGAGTGCGATTTCCCGCACAAAGTGAAATGCTACGAGAACGAATTCGCTGATTTGAGAGAGCCGTGGGATTCCGAGATTAATCCACAGAAACCGCAAAAGTTGCAAGTGCGTTGGCTCGACTGTTACACTTTGACGTCACAAAATACTCTAAAATTTCTTTCTTTTTTTCACATATTATTCCTAAGTTTAATCGATTGATTTGATGACCGACAGGAACCGAAATGTCCGGGTTACTTAACGGGTTTGTTGCCGTATCGCGGAGACTGCACAAAATTCATGCAGTGCGCCCTTGGCGCGACTTACATTATGAACTGCGGCCCTGGAACAGTTTTCAACCCCGCTGTCGGCGTGTGCGACTGGCCGCGTAACGTAAAGGGTTGCGAAGGTGACGATTTAAATATTTTTTTTTGTAGATTATATAAATTTCTCAAGAAATATTTAGTTATGTAAAAATTTGCAATTTTTACATGTATACAGACACTTTTAAATCTGACGAAGACAATGCACCGCTCACACCTCCAAATTTTAACTCTGGATACGACAAGTCGGACTACAAGGAAGTGAAGAAAGTTATCTCGTGTCCTGCCGATTTCACCGGACTACTGCCTCATCCGGATACGTGTAAAAAATTCCTCCAATGCGCTCACGGTGCCACCTTCGTAATGGATTGTGGTCCCGGGACGGCTTTCAACCCTCTTATCGCAGTTTGCGACTGGCCGTACAACGTGCCCAGTTGTAAATCGGGTAATTAGCGTTAATGAATCAAATAATCTTAAATAATAAATAAACAGTCTTCATATTAAAAATAAGCGATAAAAATAATTTTCGATACATATGCGGTGAATAATTTCTGATTTGCAGATAAATCGAGTGATGGAGTGCGCAAAACGGAAGGCGATTCCTGGTCACCGTCCAGAGGTACAACGTCGTGGTCGACTTCAGGCGGTCGATACAATCAAACTGATTCTCGCAGTCACGTCAGGCCAAGTTACAGCACGACTCCAAGCCCGGCATTCGGACCAACGTGGAAGCCGCTCACGACGACTTCGAGTCCACGTTGGTATCCAACGTGGACAACTGCGAAGCCGCCGTTTAATTATCCTGATCGTTACGGTCACATACGCGAAGAAAATCGTCACAAGGACCACGGAACTTATCCCTCGCAATGGAGACCGTCTAGTGGTGGAAATTCGGAACGTCCTTTCGATGGTAATTACGGATTCCAAGGTCATCCAGATAGACAGTGGACGCAACATGAGGGAACCGATCAAAATTCGCAAGGGACTTATCCTTCGACTTATCCGGAAGGACCGTGGTCGTACGAACATCATCGTCAGGACAACCGCGAATATCCTCCTCCTCCTCCTCCTCCTTCTTTTCCTCTTCCTCCTCTGCCTCCTGGTTATTATTATCGTTATAATGATCGTATTTATTATCCTTATTATCCTTATTATCGCGGCCACGAGTCTACGTTAAATCTTTCGGCGAGTTCAAATTGGAACCCGGCTGGACTTCCTTTCGATCGAAACTACGATCGGAAGTACGATCACGGCCACTATGGAGGATACAATCCGAATGCGGGTGACGGCGGTTATTGGCATCCCGGTCACAATTACCATCACGATTCCCGCTATCCTTCGGAATATGGCGCGCCAGACGCTGGAACGGACCAGAGACAATTTCAACCGTATTTCCCTCCAGGGAGACACGGCGAAGATAACGTTCAGTTTCATAATGTATACAACAAGACGAAGTTTGGCGCCGACGGGAATTCGCCGGATAATCGAAGGAACGATTACGATTTCGCGCCGAATAGGCAAGATTACGGGAGGACCGGATTCTATTTTCCCTCCTACAATCGCACTTATTCCCCGTCTGGAAACGTTTTTCCAAATAGCGGCAATAAATCTGCCGAGAGTTGGTATCACACTCAGGACGGATCACGACAAGATAGACTACCTCTTCCTTGGACGGGACAAGGAAATACCGCGCGGAATCAGTCTGATGGATCTGGCGTCAAACCGAGTACGTGGCGCGGTCAGCACGATCGAGGACAAGTGCAGACGGATCAGTGGGATCAAGGTAAAAAACAAAAAAAAAAACATAAGTAACACATAATGAATTTTCATTATTTTGTTGTATTGCCGTCGCACGATGCATTGCAAGTATCTTTTTATTTGTTCTTTTTTTTTTCATTACAAAAATGCTTCTACAATCGATTTTAAGAATTAAATTGAATTTACTGTTGAATATCTCTCTGCACGTTGCGCGGTCTGAATTTGAACGAGAAACACACAGAGCTTATCGGTGCATTGCGCGGTATCATCAAACAAAGCAAAGCTAACGTGTAACGTGATGATGGTTGCTCTTTAACGTTTACGACGCATGAAATTCAATGACACGCATGGAAATTATACCGCATGTTAATGTACGTTCTGCGGATTAATCAGAAATTAGTAATAAGGACATACAGGATATACAGTGGTATTAAATGCAATATTTATATATATATATATATGTATATGTACTGAGAGATTAACGATTTATATGTAATGAGAAGATTTGCGAGTCATGCCAAACAACGATAACTTATGCGCGTTGGGGATTTTCGAGATAAAACACATTGAGTTTACTTTGAAGAAGAATTGCCGAATTTTCACATTGAATTACTTGAACATGAGCGCAAGCTTGACATTTCCGCAGGCACTGTTAGTCCGGAAGATAAACTGCACCGATGGCAATCGGGAGGTAACGTACCTCAGCAAAGCACGGCTGATACAGAAGCAGACGTGAAATTGCGGCAATGGGCGTCAAGAACGAATGTCTTCTCGCATTCAAAGGGCCAGTTGGATTCAGGTTTGTACAGAAGCGAGTTTTGAAATTTTTATTAAAAATTTTTATTTTGTTCTGAAATGATCTCGCGCTTACGCGCAATGTGCGTTCTGTAATTTCTGTCGTAGGATCTAAGAACTCAACCCAGAATCCGGGAGCGAATCTTTATCCGAACGGAATTTACGTTAATGCAAACGGCATAAAAGGTCATTTTATCACGAAAGAAATTGAAGATAAGCGTCCGACGATCCATCATTACGCGCAGAGGCCTGTCAACTGGAGCAACACCTTCAATAGTATGTAAACACACATTTTCTCTGAACAATTTACGTTGCGAAAAACTTGATTTTCCAAACTTGGAATTTTTTCTTTCTCCCGCCAGACACTCACATTTACTCCACGCCGTTTTTCACAACGACGACGCAGATAACTCCGACTCGACAAAATCAGCTATCGAGAAGAGAAAGAACTTTCGCCGCGAATTCCAACGGCACGAGAAGGCACGATTTGCCCACCGTCTCAATTGAACAGGACGATCTGAACAGCAGCGACACGAAGATAACTTACGCGGATCCGCAGCCGCCGGATCTCAACGAGCCCGAGATAGACGATTACAACGTGGACGTGCTGGACAATAAAAACATCTGGAAACCCACACTGATTTCCGAAAACAAGACCGAGACGACGACCGAGAACGCTTCGTCCGTCATTATGAAGATCGGCCCGAAGAAAGTCGACGTCGAACTGTTCAATATCGAAGCGGCACCGTTTCACGAAGGTAAGCTGAAGATTTAATGCGATACGGATCCGTGTGTTTCCGCAATGAGCGCTCGTGAAAAATGAATTTGGTGAGTTACTCACTCCCGATCGCTCTCTTGAATGGCTTTTCTTCTTCTTGTCTTTATCTTGTCTTTTCTTCTTCTTGTCTTTATCTTGCTTTGTTTTTCGCGCAATATCGTTCGGAGCATTTTGTTCCCAATGCTTTCGCGCTCAAATATTTTATTTTGACAAATTGATTGGCTCGGGCACGCTCTGCGTTTAACCTTTGCATGATTTATAATTATAATTGTGCGTTAACATACGTTAATAACAAATTATTAACAATACATCAAATATATTGTGACATCAATAATTTTGTGAGTAACATTTTAGTGTTCGAGTAAACGCAATAATTGAACAAAAAAGAAATAAAATAAAAGATTTTTATTCTTTTTCCAGAGGAACCTCCGTTTCCCGTGTATTACGTGCATCCGGTGCAACCGTTGACTCACTCGAGAAAATCTGTTCCACGAACCCCAATATCCGGCCAGGTGAGAACGTTTACAGACGAAAAGAGCTGCGCGAAAATTAATTTTGACTTGCAAATAATATTCTGTTGTTTGTATTATTAACAGGCGATACGTTTGAGAGGCGGTTCTGGACCTCACGAGGGATATGTCGAGGTGCAGGGTGCGATGCCCGGCTGGGGCGTTGTGTGCGATTTCCGAAACAGTTGGACGTTGAAGGAAGCTTACGTTGTGTGCAGGCAACTAGGCTACGTTAGGTATGCAAAAAAAAAAAACTTTCCACGCGATACATATTTTCGTCTATGACAAACCTCACTTTAAATCTTGAATTGGAACAAATTGGACACAGAGTGCGGAAAGCGCGATGTGACATATTGTACGAATTCTTTTGTTCATTGCAGAGGCGCCGAAATGGCTTGGCAAGGAAGAAACAATCGGAATGAAGCGCCAAGTTGGATCGCTGCGAACTCCGTGACGTGCATCGGCAACGAGACCAGATTTCAATCGTGCAAGTAAGATAGTCAGAGACTTGCGGACAGTTTTGCAGATATATAATTTTTTTATGGAATATTAAAAATTTAACGTAGATCGCGTTGATACAAAATATTTTTGCAATAGTACGTAGTACTAAGTAGCGTTTTGAGCAGGAATAAGATTTTTCTATGCAAACATCATAATATCGCATATCGATACATATATCGCAAATCGATATATATCGCATATCGATATATATCGCATATCGATATATATCGCATATCGATATAT
>QVOA01023620.1:0-45361 GCA_014825685.1 Pseudomyrmex cubaensis
CTTTCCCTCTCTTTTTCTCTCTCTCTTTCCTTCTCTCTTGAGATCTGAGATCTGAGATCTGAGAGACGACTATGAATTCGGGCCTTATAGGCCTGGCCGTTCTCAGGCTTCTCTCTGCTACTAGTAAACAACCAATCGCGACCAATTACAAACGGAAATTTAAAGACATTTCTCTAGACTTTTTTTACATTCGTACGTTGGCAACATTGCGTTGCGCGACTAGCGCGAGTGTGTCTCGTGTCTTGATTACTTTTTTACAAATGGCGACGTACGTCGAAGCACGGCCTGCACGGCGTGTCGTATAACCCGTCGAGCTGTTTTATCGCACGTGTTTAAACGAACACTGTCGAATCTACGCGGCCGTGCTGTTGGACCGAGAAAAAGAACGTTTGACGCATATTATCGAGCAATATTCAGCTGACATAATCCGCAATAATGGGAAACGCGATGGCAGCATCCGCACCACCTCCTCCGTCATCACCACCGTCGCCACCGTATCCCGGCGCGATGCCGAATTTAGAGAAGCCGGAACCGTCGACGAACGTTTACGCGCCTGCCGAAACGCCCGTTCACGACACTAATCCGGGCACCATCGAGGATCTGCACAAAAAGTGCAAAGGTACGTAACATCAACAAAGTGCATATCACGATTTACGATCGCGCACCTCGTGTTTTTCGGCGGAATTTTGTCTTCGCGATTTTTTTCTAATTTATCACAGAAAACTTTCTGTCACATGATTTCCTCGACGATTAACAATTAATACATGACTTTCCCTGTTCAGATGTGCCTTACTGCACGTTTTGTCTGTGTTGAGACACAAGAGGAAAATTTGTATTTGACTTGCTTATCATATGTAAATAAAAAATAATATTTGTTTTTGGCATTTTATTGCCACTTATTGTTTCCTAATTTCCTAATGAATTGCCTAATAGTGCAGTATGATATAGGTAGTGTATGTGTGTATTTATAATGTGTAACAGTTTCATAATATATATGTTCATGTTTTTCTTGGCAGATATATTTCCTATGAATTTTGAAGGAGCAAAATTAGTAGTAAACAAAGGTTTGAGCAATCATTTTCACATTTCTCATACCATTAATATGAGTTCCAGTTTGATGGCATCTGGATACAGGTAACAAAAATAAAATTAACAAGAATTTGGAACCTTTATCTCTTTAGCTTGTTTTTTGTTTCTGAACTATGTTATACTTTCCATGCGGTTAAAATAGAGTCATATAAAATTGTTTTAGAAAGAAAGAGAAAGAACAGTCAGTGCAGAAACAAAAAAAACAAACGTATTATATTTTCATAATGCAAATTATTTAATTTGTTTCAGGTTTGGAGCAACTTATGTTGGCACCAAACAACTATCACCTTCGGAAGCATATCCCGTATTGTTGGGGGATATTGATCCAAGTGGAAATCTTAATGCCAATATTTTTCATCAGTTCTCTAGGCTGAAAGGAAAATTGGCAGCACAAGTGCAAAGAAACAAATTCACAGCTGTACAAATGACAGCTGATTATCGTGGCGATGCCTATACTTGTTCGTTAACATTAGGCAATCCTGACATTGTCAATTTGTCCGGTAATTTGATAACTTAGAAAAAATAACAAATATATGACATTTTTTGTGTTTTATCTATAAATTAAATGCTTTAAATATATTTTCAGGTGTTATGGTGTTGCATTATCTTCAAAGTGTGACGCCATCGCTTGCGTTAGGTGGTGAGCTTGCGTATCAACGTGGACCTGGTGTACCAGGTGGACAGATCGCTTTACTATCTGCCGCGGGAAGATATACAAATGGCAACTCCACATTCAGCGGAAGCATAAGTAAACTGAATATATTAACACTTTCGAAATTTCTCGCAATTGTTTTTGTTTTCTAACTAAATCTCTTCCAAGGTCCTTCCGCTTACCACCTCTGTTTCCACCAAAAAGCCAGCGATCAGCTACAAGTAGGTGTAGAATTAGAAATCAATGCGCGAATACAGGACGCAACGGCAACGATCGCCTATCAGCTCGACTTACCTAAAGCGGATTTAGTGTTTAAAGGTGCTGGAACTTAGTACGAGGGGATCTTTGATGTAATAATCTGATTTTCAAATTTCTAATTTATGATACACGTTATAGGTAGCGTAGATACAAACTGGACAGTAGGAGCTGTTTTAGAGAAGAGGTTACAACCACTGCCGTTCTCATTCGCACTCAGTGGGATGCTGAACCACAGCAAGCAGCAGTTCACTTTGGGTTGCGGCATGATTATCGGTTAAGAGCGATTATGCGCGATCACACGTCTCGCATATCCAAAGGAACTTGGGAACTCTGCTTTCTCTGTGCAAAGTCGGACTGTCATGTAATTTTAGTGTCTACCACCTGTCACATCCATCCCTTTTTGACTCGTGTTGGGTGTTAATTTGATTAAAAGAATTTGCCGGTTTAATTGTTTTTTGTACATCTCTGTAATAATTTGTCGTTGGACTTGTTAAATTATCCTTTTTTTTTTTATTCTATCCGTGACAAATACGCGACGTAGAGACGCATTGGTAGGTATAATGATAAATTTTTAAATGAATACTAACATTGTACATTTTACATAAGTCTTTAAAATCGATTTGGAATGACAAATATAACAAATACATAAACTACGAACATTTTTTAAACAAATAGTTATAGTTCGTGTATTGTACGTTATATTTGTCGCTCAAACTGAATCAACGTTATTAAATATCTCAATATGTAGGAAAAAAGGGAGAAAGGGAAAAAAATAGAAAATAGATTTATCATTGCTTGACAGATTAGAAAATAACACTTTATCATATAAAGCGTTATTTTTTAAGTTTAACTAATTTTCTGGAATTGTTTATAACAAATAGATAAAATATATACGTAATGTATACATGATCCAACTATGTATAATTTTTAGCATTTATTCACAAGTTTCTTTGTTAACAAATATAATGCATTTATTACATACATCATGTACAGACCTTTTTATATTTCGTACACTCGGCAACACTGATTCGTCGAGTGAACAGTACGGAATCTTCCTCAACGAATCAGTATATTATTGAGTGTACATATAAATTTCTGTATATGTCAGTCATGTATTTTGATAATTTTTTATTCACGAATTGCAATATATACAAAATATTTTTTCGTACATATTCAAAATTTAATTCATATTACACATTATTACTCGCAGCAAAATGCGTAATTTCTCTTTTGCTCACGTGATGTTAATTGGCGGCAGTAGTCGTATCTGCGGCATGTACAGGAGAATATATTCTCTAATTGTATATGTTGTGTAAAGAATAATTTAAAACTTCATATGTGTGAATAAGTAGGAGATGATTGTTCGGTTTGTGGGAGTTTGACAACAGCATGTGCGGAGTAGTTTCTTGCTCTTTATTCTGATCGTACACAATTTGATTGTAAGTACGACAGAATGAGAACTTGTGTATATTGTTGAACAAAAAAAAAACTAATGTACAAAGAACGTTTTAAATCCGTTATTCTGTAGACTGTAAGAAGATATTTCTCCACAAGTGGACGCAGTGGCGGTTTACTTCTAGTTGAATGGAGGTCGAGTTTCTGAGGTCGCAGCGCGCAATCGCGAGTTCACTTCCCAGAGAAAACAATAAGCAATTAGCGCGAGGATCATTAAAAGCTCGAGGTGAACGAGAGCGCGCGCATGGTGCGTATGATGTGACCATAAAGGTCAAACTCTTCTCGCAAGAATTAGAATATATGTATACATGTTTTAAGCTTGCAAAGAATATTTATGTTTTTATCGCTTTTAAATTACGTATATTAATATTTTTATAGTTTTCTCTATAAAGGTGAGTATTTTAAAATTATAGAGAAGTATCTTAAAATTATAATTTATATACATATAAGAGAAAATAATTTTTTAAATTATAGTTAAAGACATTGTTTAATTAATATAAATCAAAAGGTTTTTGTGTTATCACAAAACTTAAGCAATTCATGTGTTGCAATAGTCACAGAACATTGTTACATTCAAGAAGAAGTTCGAATTCTATCAGTGATTTGAACGCTCAATTTCCGCGAGATTTGAGTTTGTTTATATGAAACTTACACTTGAATGTGAAATGCACATGAAATCGTTAAAAATTCACAGTTCAATTATATTTCTAAAAATGTTTATATGTGTTCTAACTTTATTTAAGTAAGTTCTTGTGTTCGGGAAAAGTTTTTTTATCAATATGTTATTAATTATAAAACTTGACGACGGTATATCAGAAAATACTACATGCGTGGTTCTTAAATAAAACAACAGAATATTTTTTTATAGAACGTCGGCTCTTGAAAAAAAAAAGGATTATATTTGGAAAAGTAAAACACACGTGAGGTATGTGTGCATAAATATTTTAGTTAAAAAAAACTCGGTAAAACTAAGACTCGCGCATATATACGTATCATGTGGGTCAGTTATAATCAATTGGTGGATGAATGAATGAACGATCGATCGTAAGAATCGGGCGAATGAATGGACAGGCTTGTCCTTGACAGCCGAGTATCTGTAACCTGACACCGGCGAAACAGTCGCTGCCGCTGCTTATAGTTTAGTTTCGCCGACCCTGTAAACAATCTTTCCCTTCCTTTATGCGTCACAGGTCCTCTCGATATAGAGAGCACACAGAGCTCTTCCGGTTTCAATTTTTTTTAATATTTATTAATGCAGAAAAGAATAAGCGTGATACAACAAAGCCTATATTTATTTAATATAATTTAAAAGAGAAAATTTTGAGCAAAACTTCTTGGAAAAAAATACCGATTATGTACATTTTTAAAAATTGTTGTTTTGTGTAACGTATACTCGACGTAAGTTATGAATTAACACGTATATTAATTGATCTATCGATTCCTATCATCGAGATCTTTTTCGCATGTAAGCATAAAATTTAATAGAATTCAACCAATAGAAAAAAAAATTGAATCATTAATCGACAATACGAACTATAAAATCGGTTCAAGAGCGTCATCAATTTTCTTTTTTAAAGGCGCGAGGCGGCGCGAGTAAATAAGACAGCGCGATAAAATTACACTCGGCGATGTATAAATTCCAACGAGTCGCGAACGATGCAGTGTGAAACGCACAGGAGCCGGCCTCGACGAGCAGCGCAACGGCCACCGGCTGAAGGAGGAGGAAAGAAAGAAGGGGTATACGGGGTGGGTCACTAGCCGGCCTCCCTCCATTCCCTCGCACTGATAAGGAAAACCGCGCGCCGCGGTATAGATGAGTATAGAAACCTACGCGCGCGATAATAAACAGGCCCGCGTCGCGCCGCGCACCGACTTTACTACTCCCCGTACTTTTCCTCGGTATGATTCGCGCAGCCCCCACCTCCCGTCAATGCCCGACATGAGGTATCACCTTCTCCCTCTTTCGCGACTGTTCACACAACCACCGCTTTCGTATCGGTTATGCGCTCCTTCTCTTCCTCGCGACCCCGCGACCCGTTCTCTCTTATTCACACTCGACCCGCCCGCTCGCCTCCTTTCGTCCATCTTTGTTCATCTTCGCGGTGTTCTCGTCTTACCCTCGTGCGCTCCGTGCAGCGCTCGCCAGCGAACTCGCGCATTTTGCCTCGGCCGTAGCTGCAATTGCCCCGTTCATTTTCCGTCTCCTTCGCTCACTCCCCTTCTTTTCTTTCTTTCTCTCTCTCTCTTTCTCTCTTTTGTGTTTCGCCGTTCTTTTTCTTTCTCCGTCTCTCTCTACACCCTCTCACTCCGTCTCTCTTCCGTCGCTTGCTCCGCAAGCGCTTTGCTCTATGTACATAATATACACGAGTCTCGCTCTCGATCATAGAGCAGTGGCGCGGGTTCTCGTATAGCCAGCAAAAGCCGGATCTTAATTTTCGTCTAGTCGCCGATCGGTATAGACGCATCGCTCTTTCTTTTTCTCCTCCTCCTTCTTTCTCTGTTTTAAACCACATTTTTACGCGGAAACGGAAGAGGACGACACACGTGGTTCTCCATAGGTGAGGAAGATATATCGGGACAGCCGTCATTCTTCTCTTCCTCTTCTTCCTCATCATCGAAGTGCCAAGTCGAATCTCTCTCATACGGACGATGCAAATTCCAGATTGAAGTAGTAGCTGTGAAACGAAGGAGAAAGAGAGAAAGAGAGAGAAAGAGCGCGCAACAATCGGCGAAGGATATAAATTTACGAATCGATTTTTCCGAGAGGGAAAAAAAGTGATATCGCGTGAGATGAAGAGAAGAAGAAGCGACGAGGACAGCAAGCCGGCCACCAAATATCGACATCGGGAATACTGTGAGTACCACTTTGGTTTCTTTTTTTTTTTTAATTTTTTTGTTTTATTCTCTTCTTCCTCGCGATCTCGCGCTCGATCGACGCGATAAATCGATCGAACGTTCGATCCCAAACGCTCGGCGCGTGACGTGTGTGCGGTGGTATGACCGACGATCGAATCACGATCGTGTCATACGAAAGCGCCGATCGCAGCGGTAACATCTTGCACGAGAACGTGCGATGCAACAAGTGTGAAAAGCATGTACCCAGTGTGTGACGAAAGGCGCTTAAACTGAGCCGGTGGTCCGCGAGACACTGGAGACCAGGGACCGATTGTGGGGGATGTATATACGGTGGATATCAGAGTGATAACACCGCCCCTGGTCTCTCTCACTCGCGATAAACTCCCGCCGGGAGTTTGTGCACTTAGCCACTTGATCGATACGTCGCCGGTTGCATTCAGCCTCTTCGACGCATCTGTCAAAAGTGTCTTTTTTCCCCTCGCGGTATCTTTTACTTCGTGGAAAATTGCGGTAAACATTTCCCGTTGTTCAAAAAAAACGTACGCGCGTATGTAGTTATTTTCGATCTTACGACCTTACGGTTTCGTTCCATCGTAGATTTTAAAAACAAGAGTTTAAAAACAAAACTCACGTGTTGTGTGCGAGTCTCACCTCGCTTCAGCTGAGACGGTTACAATCACATTGACAGCTGAATTTATAGAAAAAGTTCGCGGTAAAATTTTGTGCGCAATTTTATTTTGTACACGCACATGCATAAAAAAATTAAAGAAGAAAAAAAAGCGAAGAAGAGAGAACATAAAAGTTACAAGTTTTCTCGTATAGTTATTTCGAATATTATAAAATATTAAAAAAAACATCGATGTTTTTTAAACAGACATTATTTAAACATATATCGTCGCATAACGTACGGCAATTAAAATAATACAACAAAATAAAAATCCGAGAGATACACAGTGTAATGCTGATTATTCTGTATACTGAATCCTTTAGTTAAAAATTTATAGACACTATTTGAGAGAAAGTAATAATCGCAAACTTTTTATAAAATAATTTTTATTTCAATCATTCGCATTGTCTTAAAATTAATATCTTAATTTTCCGCAACTTCTTACATCGTCTTTTTACATAGTGATGCTATCGTAGACACAGCGTTCTATTATTCTGTTTTATATTAGTGCGAGTGTAATCGCACGAATGTCAATAATGTTCGGCCATTCCCTCGAGCAGTTGAATTTTATCAACTTGACCGTCTCAGGGTCGCCATTATATTTCTGTTTAAACATTCGCCTGCTGCGTCACGTATCTTCCTGAGTCACCTCAGCGCGTGTTCAGTTTGTCACGAAGACATCTTCGCGATCGTTTTTTTTTTTTTTTTGTTTTTTTGATTTCAAAAAATCCGTTCGTCGCGAGTATTTGCGTTACCTATATTCGCGCTAATCTATTCGCCGATTTTAAAACGGAAATTAGGCACTGAAACAGCCATGCCAAGAGCGCATTTTTCGAACAAATTTTTCTATTACAAAGGCTTATGTATGACGAAGCAAGTTTCATGTTTCTTTAAAATTAGCATGTTAAATTATGACGGTAAATTGTCACATTGCGACAACTTTTGCAAAATAGCTGCTCAGAATTTCTCGCGCGCGCAAGCGGACACAGAAGTATATTTAAACAATCATCTCTTTCTCTCTCTCTCTCTCTCTCTCTTAAAAACCGTTCAGGTAATTAATTAATCAAAGATTGTGTCACGCATTCCGTCGGTTGTCGAATCGAGATCCTATGAGTCACGTGTGCGGCTATACAAATGGACCGTTTGCTTTTAATACCACAATATAATAAGACAAACTTTGGCCCTCGTTTGTTCTCCAGCTGATAAAACTATAACCGGACGATGTCCTGTCTTCGTTCAACACACACACACACACATTCTTTACTTCGTTAATTTAATTTTTTTATATCAAGTTTTTTTATTACGTTCTTTTTTTACACAACAATAGAAATTGTTAAGATATAAAATGTTTCTATTAATTTTTTATATTCTTATTTAACTTGTCGCAACGCAGCTAGCTACAAGTGTCAGACATCGCATTTATTGTGGATATTTATATGTTGAAATAATAAATATAATATTTTATGAAAAAAAAGAGAGAGATGAAGCGATGTTATCGTCGAACGATTTCGTACGTCTCATTTCGTAACTATATTTGCGCAAATACTCCGAGAGAGAGCAAAATGTCAAGCCGTTATATCAAGATGTTTTTAGTTTTGGTCAGACGATGAAACCAGTAAACAATGTACAAAAGAAAATCATCTTGTGCAGTTATATTTTATCAAGTTTTTTTTATTGCGATTAATTAACGGTTAATTAACGATTAAAGGTAAATCGAGATGAATTTTCTTTCGTTAATACGTTTGAACATAAATTATTTTTTTATGTGTACAAAAAAATCTTATGTATTTAACGAATTTGTAAATTTGGGCCAAAGACACGATTTATTATCAAGATTGATCTCGTTTTCGCGAGTATCGCAATATATGCGTTAGTTTCATATAACGATCGCGCTCAACAGATCGTAAATACACGATGATCGAATGATCTCGCGGTAACACTTATCAGTTTCTAATATTGGAACTTGTTATAGATTATTCTTATCGTCTGTGCAATCAACGTGAACTAATTACTTCAATAAATTTACCGTACAAAGATCAACCGTGATAAGGTTACGAAGTAACTTATTTCCGATTTCGATCACGTGTCGCAAAATCTTTTCTCTGTCGCCGTATCTTGATGAATTACTAAGTGATATTTTTTTTACATTTAATTCTGTGCTATTTTATATTGTTCATAAATTTGAGAATTAAAATGTGCACAAGAATTGTGACAATTCTTGCAGCGTAAAAGCTGCAAAAGCGAACTTAAATAATCGGGACTTTAATCCGACGATCGTAAGATTTTCGATATAGCTTCTTGTTTTCAAATAGCAGATAAAAATTTTATATATAACGTTTTATTGATTCGACTAATAAGCTGTTTAACTATTAATTATTGTTCACAAATAATAATTGGACTTGTAAGATAGAATTTTCAAAAAACTGCTCGCGACAAATAGACACAGACTCTCTTGAAAAAAAAAAAAAAAAAAAAAAATAAAAGAGCCTGGATTCGCCGTACAGTCGGGTACTTGTGTCTCTACTCCCCGGGTTCAACGGCGAGGTCACGATAGCGTACAAAAGTCATGGTTCATGTAAACCGATGTATATTAAATCATCGCCATCGTCATATCGATAGTAGTTTTTGCCGTTATTCTTCGCTCGGCGTCGCTCTCGTTCGTTGAGAGTTGCATCGGCAGGATCTGAACCGCATAGTTTTTTTACGATTCAATCTCACACAAATTATTCTCCTACTCTAATTTTCAGTTTAACAGAGCTGAAAGCGGTTTAAAGCAAGCAAATATAGCAAAGGATATAAAAATCAATTTGTTAAACTTTTCTAGATCAACTTATCTAACGACGACAAAACTTCAAAGCGCGTCAGTAGGTCAACAGTTAAATAATCAGCTCGATCGAGTTATGTGATCGAGTTAAGTTGTAGATATTGAAGGTGTAACTTTGTATCTTGATTGCATGATCGCGTTGTAATTAACGTTACTCGATAACGGAGCCGCGATGCATTTTTCGTCGCGCAGTCGTTAGTTTTCGATTCTGAATATAAGTTTTACGATTCTTTGACGCGTGACTTTCATTCGTCACAGATTGCGCAATGTGGATCAGTTCGATAAAACGCGGTTAAGATTCTAAAACTCGAGAACTGGAATAACAAACTAAAATTTAATCTTAATTAAGATAATTAGAAAAATCTGGGAAAGGGCAATACAAAGAGGGTAAATAACTTTCAGCGACTATCGCGCATCTCTGCATTCAACTTTCAAGTAACTTTCCAGCATTGAAAAGAATTATAAAGTAGAAACGTTTTGCTGTTTTTAATTAAATTTTTTAATTTGCAATTATCCGGACCAGTTTGTGTGTAACTTAAATATTATTTTGAAATAAATTCTTTGTACTAATTATCATCAACTAGAGGTCGTTTTGGTTTGGCTCAGAAGGAAGAAGAAGAACGTGCGCGGATGCGATGCAGACCACATCCGCGCACGTTAAATTAAACAACCGCATAACCGCACCGACTATCGTCGGTGAAATTTCGCGACCTAATATATCTTGAAATCTGCATGAGATAATCGGAATATATGGAATAAAATATTTTTTCGGAACGACAATCTAATAAATTTGCAAAATTACACGATTTTATGATATATGTTGCGATTATAATATATTAATAAACAATTAAACTTTGTAAATCAGAGAAGAGATTAAGACAAGTTTTACGCGTAGTTATCTTTACGAAGAAAGAAAAATGATTAAACAAGAAATATTAAAAAATAAAATATAAATTTGCTGAATAAGCGTATCTTTCACTGAACAACCGATTCAATTACTTTTCGCATAAACAGAATTTCTCTTTTCGCGCGGCGATAACAAATTTTTCTTAACGATAAAATTCTTTCCTCGTTAGAGAGAGAGAGAGAGAGAGAGAGAGAGAGAGAGAGAGAGAGAGAGAGAGAGAGAGAGAGAGTTGGTCCTTATCAGACGTATAAGTTTTTTATCATTTTCCTCGGTCCGTGTCACTAACAATTTTGCACATATTGTATGTCATGTAGAGGATAACACAACATATCTTCTCGTAATTACCAAATAGTCTGATACCGCGTATCTATTATAATTACTGAGTGAGCATGTACGCGGTGTTATCGCCGTTGTGTCACGTTCAAGATTAATACGCGAAAATAAATTAATCTAATAATAATATATCTAAATGCGCTCGCGATTAACATCATGATTCACGTCATAATATCGATAATTCGTTTATCGACTTACTTTTTTTTTTTCAAAGAAGAATTTTTGCTCAGGAACTTATCGTACGTACGTTGCGTGTGCCTACGATATGATTGGTTATGATCGGTTATGTAAACATATAATGTTATATATTACATTAACTTATTAAAATTTAAAAAATTTAGAGAACGCGCGTACGTATTATTTATTAAATAAATACGTGATATTATATTATTTATTAAATATTATTTATTAAATAAATACGTGATATTATATAATATAGAGTATGCAATATATTTTTTTATATCGCGCGCTTATAAAATTAACTCGCGTATAATAGAAAATATATCAAAATAATATAAATAATAGAAAATATGAAAATAATAAGAAAGTGTATAAAAAAATAATAAAAAGTATATTTTTCGAAATTGCTAAAATACAATTGCTGAAATACATAAAAATTACTGTACAAATTTACGATATTTACATTTTCTACGTACATTGTAAATAATAAACGAAAGATCCAAGTCCAGCCATTATCGGATGTTTTAGAAAAGCTCTACGTCACAGTTCAACGTACATGAGAATACATGACTACGAATTTCATGCATATAATTTTCCGTATATATTAAATAACTAGATCTAACGCTTTGGCGTTACAATCGCTACTACTGCGCTTTAAATAATGTAATAACGATTTGATTTATTGTATCAAAATGCATTTTATGATATATTTCAATTTTAATAAAAGTTTATCTTTTAATGTTGATAGAAGGAACACACACAGTATCGATTAAGCTTTATTGTCGCGAAAGAGAGTAATTGAAAATAATTGTCACGTGTGGTAGTAGTCACTTCATATAAATGATAAAATTAATTACATAATAATTTTCTTCTGTTTATTGCCTAAACGCGGGATCTATATGGCCTGATTAATAATAGTGTGTGTCATTATCAAGATAAGCGTATTATCTTGCTCATCGATCAGACGGGAGATAACGAAAGATAGAAAGATGACAGCAAAGAGATAGGATAGCGTGTAATGGATGCTCTAAAATGGCCGCTACGGTAGAACGCGAATGGCTCGTTTACAAGGAATCGAGCTCTTCCTACCTTAGTGTTTGCTCCGCCTTCGTTTATATTTATCCCATAAATTCTCACACTGACCGTTTCTAATCTGGTTGATTAATATTAATACTTACTTTAGCAAATCGCTCGTATATTACGCGAAATATAATTGCGAGTATTTATATCGTGAATTAAAATTATTATTTAATTAATTTATTATTTAATTCGCGCAAATTTATGACAGAAAACATTATTAATCGCGCACAATCTCGCGATAGTTTTTTTTTTTTTAAATTATTTTAAGTGCAATTAAAACCGGCGAGCGATTTTTTTGTTGAGAAAAAAATACACTTAGAGTAGAAAATATATCTGAATTATGTTCTAATTTTTGAAACTTTTTTTGTTGGCAGTTGTACATGTTTTTTTTACAGTCACTTAATTTTCTGAAATGTTATTTTAATTAGAAGCTTACTATGTATGTTGCATAATATTACATACTATTGTTAAGTTCGTCGATAGTCAGTTTTTTAGTAAAAACTTCAAGTTTTGCTGATATAAAAAATGTGCAATATCTTATTTTAGAACTACATATGACCACATCTTTTTTCTCAGACACTTGTACATATTTTAACATTATTCTCTTGAGAAAAAATCTGGTCTATCTTTTATGTTGTTATCGAGTGAATTATGTTCGTATTTTTGTAAGTAAAGTTCTACTTACGTTAGACACAATAAACAACAGATAATTAGTGGCGCTTTCTTGTTATAGGAAGATAATGTTTTATTGTAAATGTCTGACGACTGAGAGGATTTTTAGAAAACGAAAAAAACTTTCTTTTTTCTTTCTCTCTTTCTTTCGAGAGAGAGTGAGAGAGAGGGAAAGAGGGAGAAAGAGCGAAAAGGACCAGTTTACTATCTAAATGTTAAAACCTTTTAGGGAAAAAGTATAAAAGTATAAAAGGAAAAGTTTAGTTTTAAGTTTTTACCCATTACGCATTTCGGTGGTTAGGTAGATAGTACAAAAGAAGGATGCCATCGTAAATTTCGAATAACGTAGTTTGCTTCGAAAACTGTCGTAAAAATGCACTTACTCCTGAGAAGTGAATCACAAATACCTGCAGGCATAATGGCACGCAATTTTGAAAGAAATTAAAATTGTTCAACCGTAAATTTATGAGAAAAGAGCTGAATACTCGCGAAAGAATTTGGACGGCGAATATGACATAGGACAGAATTTGAGATAAGTTTAAAAGTATATATTTAGAAAGAGGAGAAAGTGATAAAACGCGCAATTTGGTGAACAAATCCTGAAGAAAGAAGCATATGTATGGAAGCTTAACCCACACATGCATACACACACACACACACACACACACACACACACACAAGCATATGGTACAAAGTGATATGGTAAAGATATTATATTTCACAATTTTTTTCCTGATAGACGTACGACAGTATTGTTGTGTGAGTAAACATTTTTTGCTCTGTTTTTCACTAAAAGTTGACTTTTCTTTTCTGAATTTATAAAGCAAATATGATTTCGTGTAGAAATTAAGCGCTTCTTTCTTTTTTTCTCTCTAAACAGAATGTAGATATTGACACTCTTTGTGAGAAGCGGGAATTAATTATTATTTTGACAGTTCCGTGCGCTGAAACGCTCGAGCGAGACGTCATTTGGTTCAAGGAATCGAACATATTTAACATATGGAAATTTAACGTTGTGTTTTTTCTTACATAAGCATAACTAAGTACGAACTAGTTCACAAAAGCGGTTGAAATAACTCACTCATAAGCTTACTTCGTTATTTTATATTTCACTTGACGAATTCGCAAATAATCGTACGTCGCAATATGACAACCACAATTAAATCACTCTTGTAAATATTTTTAAGACTTCCGTACTATCTTCTGTTAAATTTTTTTAAGTCACTTTTAAAAATTTTACTAATGTCTTTTTACAATAATTTTGTATTTTATATTTTTTTATTTTATTCAATATTTTTATTTTCTGTGTTCAAACACAAACACACACACACATATTCATTGTGTGCGAAAAATTCGAAGAGAGAAGATTTTCTAATGACGATCTTGCGTAATTTTTATTTTAATTTAATGCGCGACTTAAAAAACAATTATTTTCACAATTTCAATCATATTTATGGGAATTAAGACGCAATTTGTTAAACCGAAAAATGAGAGTTTCTCAGAAACGCTGCGTGAGACTTTCAACATTAATGTTCCTTTTGCAGAAGAGCGACAGTTATACTTGAGCTGGGCAGGTACCCAGTGGTGGCTGTTGCGTCATTTGGAGCCGGCAGCAGGTATTGTTTTCGAGTTTTCTGAAACGAGTCTGGGCGTGCGAGTACAAAACACCTCGGACCGTCAGGCATTCAGCGATGCAACGATCGCGAGCTGCGATGTGCGAAACGATATACCGAGTGTCGCTGAAACACGGAATTATCGTTAGGTTAGGTTTTGCATTGCGATGTATAATTAGAAAAACTATGTAATGTTTGTTGCCGTGCGTTTTAAGTAGACTTAAAAATAATTATTTCTCTCTTTGTCTTAGAATATCTTTATTTGGTTTTTTAAAATTAAGTTTTTAATAATTGTTTTTCCGGAAAAACACACGAAGAAAAATCGCGGCGAAACTAACGCGGTTTCCTCGCGTAAAACACGCTTTTCGTTCAAGGTTGTTGTTGCACTGCGACATGTTAACGAGCCTCCATGTTCGTACGCGTAATCGAGAAACATTTCGCAAACTTTTATGCGTCGCGAATCGACGCGAACGCACATTACAAAGAATTGAATCCGCAAATCTCGATCCGAATCAACACACTTTGAAAAGATAACAAATTAATACATTGTCGTTTGTATATTTGAGGTGATAATATCGCGAGTTGCAAGCAGTTCGAACGTGATTGTTCTCCTCCTCAGTTTATAAAAAATGTTTCGAAATTCGAGGAAAACGTACCGAATAGAAAATATTCCACTTGCGTATTTGTTTCTCTTTCACTTGATAGAAAAATAATTTTACTTTAACTGCGAGTGTGTATAAATGACCAATGATAAGCCAACTGTGTTTCGCAATGCAGGCCAAGGCGATGACACAGCGCAGGAAACAAACACAGCACAATTGCTTAATCTTTAACGAAAATACATATTCGGTTTACTCCGGTTCTGCTCAGCGAACGGTTTTCCCTTTTCGGCGTGTCGCGCGTTTCTTGCCCATTCATTTTCGTCGTCGAAAATCACATTTTCTACATAAATTTTTGAATGTTTACTTAACATTACAATATATATCAATTAGACAAAGATGACAGGGAAAGGATCGGGACAGTACGTCGGCAATTTTCTATAAGAAAGACGCAATTTGATTCCGACACTGCGCGCGTGTCAGGCAAATAGTGGGAAACTTCGCAATTCCGTTTGTCGCAACGGAACAATCCACATGGTGCTGCAATCGACGGCAATTTCATTTCGGAGAGAGCAAAATCGGTGACACTATTCCGGAGCACGTTCCCGCTGCTTTCGCAATCTTTCGCGTTCGCGCGCGCGCGCGCAACTCATCTCGCGTGCTATACACACGCGCGCACTTCGAGATCGCGTCTTCGTTCGTTTTTTTCAAGAGACTCGAGAAGAGTTTCCGAGCCTGCTTGAGAACTCTATCGGAAAGTCCAGAGCGAGAAGGGATGTCCGTCCGGCCACGCCGCCGCCATGAGAAACGTACATACGACCAGCAGAGGAAGCGGAAACAGAAGAAGTTGAAGCGACATTAAGAAACTACGCACTTTTTGTGTGAAATTGATCGGTTGGTGCATCGTGCACCGTCGACGGTTCTCCGCGGCGACTGATTTCACGAAATGCCGAGTGCGTGATAATGCACACACAGAGAACGACTAAACGCCCGACGATATCTTGACTCGTGCATTGGGTTCTATCTTAGGCGCGGGAAATGGTGGGTGGCTCTCTATCGAGCCCCCGGTGTGTGTACCAGCCGCAAAGCGATACCACTTATCTCACGATATACCGGTGCCTAACGAAACCTGACATATAAGCTGTTTCACGCATTTCACGATTCACGCGCAGGATCCTTGCAGTGCTCATCTTCGAGCCGTTGCGGAACGTACGTTTCCGACGCGACACAAAAAAAAAAAAAAAAAAAAAATTCGGAAACGAAGAGAGCGAGAAAGAGAATAAAAAGAAGATGAAGACAGGACCGTACAAAGTTCAGCGAGCCTAAGAAAGGCAGTTGCACGGAAAGCGAGCGATGAGTAAAAGAGAGAGAGAGAGACAGAAGAAGGGAAGGAAGACGGAGAAAAAGAGGGAGAGACCGAGAGCTGCGAGGAGTCGAAAGAGAGAAAAGGGAGCAACGAAAAAGAAGAGTGGTTCTCCTCTTTGGTCCGAGAGGTTGGGAGCGGGTGGCCTTGAGCAGGTCATCACCTCCGGCTGCGGTGGTGATGTTGCCTGCGCTGGACCATCTTAACTTCTTCTTCTTCGTCTTCTTCTTCTTCTTACTTCTCGACCGTCCACCTCTCTTCCACTCGTCTCTCCCTCGTCTAACCTCTTCCTCCTTTCTTCTCCTGTTGTACCTCACGCTCATCTTTCACTCCATCCTCGCTCTTTCTCCTTTTCCTTACGTCTTGTCCGGCTCGGCAGAGTTACTTTGTCACTCTGTCTCTCTCTCTCTCTCTCTTTCTCTCTCTTTCTTTCCTTCTCCCGTCTTTAGACGCTCTTTACACTTTCCTAAAGGCCTTCGCTCGGCCACAGAAACAATCTGTTCGTGCTAACTCTTCTCGAAGCGCAGCGAGTGAAAGACGAGCTAACATCGAGGTATACCGAGAAGCCAAGGGCCAGTCGTACCAAGAAAAGCCTTAATCTTTTTCTTTGACTTCGAAAATATATGTTCAGGGAGCATTGTACACAATTTGATTTGTCGAAAAAAGTTACACCTTTTTCACAAAGGACGAAAACCCAACACAGCGAGAGAAAAAGAATTTCGTTTTTCTTTTTTTAAATGTGTTTCCTCTAAACTGGACATATGTATGCAATGTGAAAAAGAAAGATGTTACACAAGCGCGATCTTGTCTCTGCCTTTTATTATCGCATTCTGCAACATCTTGTGCAAAAAACAACAAAAAAAAGAATAAAAGGAAGACGTAAATTATTGGGTTGCTGCTAAGCTCGAGCTTTCATGTCGTTTCCGAGCTCGAGAAGAAAGATCACGCAAATTGCGTTTGACAAACTGGATCGCCAGGTAGTTACCGCCTTCTCGCGAGCGTAATGATCGGCGCGTGGCTCACGTGAGGCTCGCAACTGAACGCTACACGAGCATCGCGCGCGTTTGGTATATTATACATATATACTTACGAGTTTACAGTGCGAGATCGCGAACTGGAAACGAGGATTATTTCCGGCGTCCGATGACAACATCGGATGAAGTTGTGTTATCCGCGCGGCGGATTTTCCGAAACGTGTTTTCACGCCGTCTCATAGCCGCGACGGTGATCGAGAAGCGCGCGCGCGCCGCAAGGATCGTGTTATTTTCTTCGTAGGTGCAACATTCCGACATTCGCTTCTCACGCTCGTCGAAAGTGCAGTCGGCAACGCCGAGAGTTGCCCGAGCCGCCGCAAATTGCCGGGCGTGACGAGGATTTCTTATAGTTTCCGAGGGAAAGGATCACGCAAATTGGATTTGACACAGCAGATCGGAGACCTCACCCCTCTTTCCTTACAACGTAATGATTGGCGCGTGGCCGCGCACCGCACGCACATGCGACCGAACGCAAATACCGCGATTACGCGCGATAACGTTCCGCACGGAGGCAAAAAAGTGAAATTTTGCGTGAGCACAACTTTGAAAAAAAAAAAAAGAAAAATAATAATGATAAACCGTTGCTGCATAATCGACGTGAAAGCGCATTAAACTTTGCAATGTCATAATTAATTAGTTGAAAACCGGTTTATAGAAAATTCTTTGTATAAATGCGAAAAATTAATGCGTCTGTCTTCCTGCTTTTGTACGCGAGTAGGGTATACGCTTCTTTGTTCCCTCGCGTATACATAAAATATAATCGCTCATTACGACGAGATAAATTTTCCGATTACGGTCGCGAGTAAGAAAATTAAATGGGAACGAAAGAAAGGTGCGAAAAATGCGAAACGGTGTTTTAAATCGTGCGGAGGCCACGACCAACGGTGTCCGATTACATCGCGGCGTTTCGGTGATGCGCCGAACCACGCGGAGGACCGGATCGTCGAAGTCAGTGTGCGGACTTAAGTGAATGAGGAAGATAAACATAATAATTACGGCAAATTGAGGCCTGCCACTGAAAACGGCATTGTGGCGAGCGGAGAGGAGGCGAGAGAAAGAAGCGGGCCGTGCGCGCGGCGGGTATATCAGTGAAATAAGCGTGTTTAGCGTGGTTGGCGTGCCAGCGTTAGCGTGTGGGGGTGAACTGACGAGAATATCGGTAAAAAAATAAATAAATAAATTATTAGAAATAACAGACCAATTTTCACTCGTTAATTTTCAAGCCCGAAGAGAAACTTTGCGGGAATTTCGAGAATTTTGTGTTGGAGTTTTTTAATTTAAAATTAAAAATAAAAAAAACACATATAGATAAAGGAGAGATATGTAAATACTTGCTTGTGCGCTCGATGCAAGAGAAAAATGTGACGTAAAACTAACTACGTATTTATTTTTCCAACGTAGGCTTTGATGTAATTTGATTTTGCGATACGGAATCACAATAAGAATACAGTCAGATGTGTGTATCGTTATAACACACATGCTCGACCGGAAGTGCGATATTTGCCGCGTGGGTCGGTACTCCCAGACGATGCTATAAATTGCTCTAATCTCGCGAGCAGTAATAGGCGTATCCACTCTCGCGACGTGACGGCGAGGTGGGAAGTAGCGTTGCATACGGCAAAAGGACGTGCTCGTACGCTTATCGGCGCTTCTACATACCTTCTTTATAGGCAAGAATCGTACCGTCACACGTAAGTTTTATCTCACTAGATATTTCATCGGTTGCATAATTTTTTTTCTACAGAAAAAAATAAATGTTTAAATAATTAATCGATCAATTAGCTTTAGAAAATGATTTTATCGCCGTATACAAACTTAAGTTTTAATCTTTATGGTTGTTTTTTTAAACAATTTTTTGTATCTTTTTCCGAAGTGTCTTTGTCTTCCCACGATAGAAGCATGTTTTAGAAAACCTTCCCACGAGACATTCCGAAAGTTTGCTCTTCGTCCGTTCGTCTTTTTTCGAGAAATACCCTCGGGCGAGGGACTCTATTTCTGGATCGCTCTGGTCGTAATTTGCATCGCGTCTGAAGGCGTTACAACGAATATAAAGCGATCGAAGGGTGCATCGATTTCGATTAAGTAACGACCTCGACCTAGTGAATTGCGCGTGTTGCGTTCGGGAGAATTCAGCCCCGCGGCTGCGATCCGGAGCCTCTCGTAAACGCGCGCGCGCGGCAATGAAGTTTTGCTCTCGGTGATTCGTGGGCCGGTTTTCCAACGCCGCGGGCAATTCGCGTGCTTTTTCAAAAATCTTTTGGAAAAAAGATCAAAAAATAATCGACCAAACGACAAAAAACGACAGTTTTATTAGTTCAGTCGGAATCGCCTATTCTCCGTAGCCCATTTTCGAAAGAAACGGAAAAAGTTTTTATTTTGTTTTTTCTCTTTAATCTTCTTTTTTTTTTTCCACAACGTGCGCTCATTTTAGTTAAGTACGGATACCGTAAATGATGTATCTCTGAGAGGGAACCGAGCCGCGATCTCGTGTATACGAGGCGATCTTCCGCCATCGCGAATGCCTACACGTGTATCTCGATGCACGCGATGTATAAGGCACGCTGTTAGTGTAATAATAAACTCTCTTGAGCGCCGCGCAGCACACGGCTAACAGAATGTATCTTGCGAGTCACAGTGACTGACTACTTGGCGCCTGCACCGATAAACCAATCCCGGCTTTATACACGATTGTCGGTCGTGCGTACGTTTAATACGCACGCTCGCGCACGCTGACACTAGAGAGACGCGCACGATGAATGAGCTAATTGTGCTTTCTGATGAGCGAAGACCCGTCGTCTCTTTTATCTCTTTTCCGCCGTGGATGACGTACTTACACTTACGCGCGGCGGCCTGTCGTTCGAAAATGCGATATCGCGCGCGCGAGGAAGACGTTCGCCTTAAGTGTAATCGATAATTGACGTTCGCGAGAAAATATCGAGATGTGAGCACTCCCTTTGTGTGTGTGTGCGCGCGCGCGCCTTCACGGAATCTTTATGCATTAATTATCCGTAGTTTTTAACAAACAATTGTTTCTTTTCTAAATTATTTTGAAAAATGTAGCGGAAAGACGCTGCTAAGATCATTCCCTCGAAATAATTTCGGATCGTGGGACAACCTGCCGCGCGCACTTTGTTTAAGTTCCCCGACAAAAAAAAAATTCGAACGAATGGAATCGACAAACATATTTTCTGGGCAGGTGTAGTCCATCCGCGCGACACCCGCAGCTGCCTCTTATGAAGCCCTTAGCGTGCTTTACCCTTGAGATTCAGAAAATATCACGGCGTATGCGTAACAGCTGCTGCATTTTTCTGTGGGTGGCGAGCAGTGAAAGTGAGTCTTCGAGGCCGCCGCGGCGCCGGATATAAATTTCATTGTATTATTTCATCTCGCGCATTAAATGCAGTTCACAAGGGAAACATATCTCCGACGAGTAATTTGTTAAGAGATTTTATTTTGTATGTGAAATTCCGATAAGAACCACTTCCATGAACTGCAGCAACAGTGTTTAATCGTTCGAGGCAGCAGTTTAGAAGAGAAAGCTATTTTCCCTACGAAGATTTTTTTTTTTTTTTTTAGATTTCTTAAGCTGAGTTGTGTGCACGCGGTGCGATCCCCGCAGGAGAGAATCTTTTTTTGTCCACGACATGGGGAAACGAGAGACGACGCGCCACTGTCAGAACTTTTTGAGCATTTAACATTTCGTTACTAGCTTGCTTCGAACTTGCTGCCATACACGGTGTTACGAAAATGTTTTAGAAATTTCATAAATGGCCTTATAAAATATTGAGAGAAAAAAAAACCTCGTTTCTCCGTTTGAATAGAAGCACGCTATTACTTTGATTGACGCTTGTGCGGATCATTGCGAATCTAGCAATGACGGTTTTTTTTCCGTTGCCTAAATGGCGATTGCCAATCGAGAATCGCGATTGCGCCTCGCGATCGCGAAATTTGTCGAGACCGTTATTTGCACTTCGGTTGTGCAGCGATTGAAAAAGTCAGTTTTGAAATCCTGCATGAAAGCGACATATTTAACCCATTTGAGACAGAGACTAATTTACCGCTCGGATTAAGCTCGTGGGTCGTGGTGGCTTCGTTTGAAGTTTTTAGCGATTCACGAAGACCGATCGTTAGACCTCGTTGTGCCACGGTCTAATGAGCGTTCGGACCGCTTTGCGAATCAACTCGCTTCGATTAGCGCCGTAAAATCGGCCTTCCTTTGGTATTAGACCGATTTCCTTGTGTATACCCACCGCGACAGGAAATACTCCGAGCGAAACTTTTTCGTTTTAATTTATTTCGTCTCGCCAAAACCAAATATCGCTTTGTGGAAACAGTGTCGCTCCGGAATAAGAAAATTAAATAAGCGGTAATTTTCGAACATAAGCACACGCATGTGTATATACACATACATACAAATATATACATACTAATGAAACTTAAAAATAAATCACATTTAGAAAGATTTTCATAAACAGCTTACCGTTCCGAGAACAAAATATTTTCCTCGCGCAGCAACGTCTTCTCTCTATTATCGTGGTATAAAGTTCTCAAGCTTTTCGCAAAAACCGATTATTTCGCGAACTTCTCGATCTCAAATTCCGTAACGAGAACGTATGATTTCGAAAACGAATGTTCACCACGTAATACTTTTAGAGAAATCACGAAAAAAAGATATGGATCTGAACATCGGGCGCGAAAAATATAATGGCTTTCTGGTCCGTAACAAGGTGAGAATCGACCGATACGGAAACTTGCGTTAAAACACTTCTCGAACCGCGAACTCGCTCCGATCGTAGTGCTAAAATAATTTATAGCGTTAATTAACGATATCTCTTGTCATCACACAACACTATCAATCTAATCTTCGAAATCTCCTTCTTGGAAATTGTTCGATCCACTTGTGTGTGGATTTTTGTGTGAAATTTATACGAAAGAATCTTGAAAAAAAAAAAAAATACGTCGAGTCTCTCGAGATTGGAACACGTGATCTTGAAATTTTTTGTGCAATTTTAAAATTCTCAAACGGCGCACAAGATTCGACGGGACTAATTTGTGACAGGCCGTGCTACCTAAATGTGCAACAAAACCGGAGCACACGCGGCGAGGGTTCTCGGAACGTTTGTGACTTCGAGAGTCGGCGAGAGACTGGCGAGCGCGTTCCGCTCGTGCCTCTCGAGACGTCGCGCCGGGCATCCCCTTTCCACCGAGAGCGGGATCGACGCTTCCTTACCGGTCTTTGCGAGAAGGAGAGGAGCCTTTACTCCCGATAGGTTACCTTCGAGATAACTCGATAGCATCGTAAATGCGCACACGCGTGTAAATTGATCCGATAAATTCGCCGGGTTATTGCGAAAAATCCGACATTTCGCCCCGTTAATTAATACGCCAGCTGGCGTCGGAAGCGCATCTGACCGTACGCGTGACGGCGTCGCCGTCCAGACGCTAGCCGTATCTTCGAAATTTCATCCTCGAGACAAGTGTTCGTACATTAGTCTGTCCATATGCCAGCACGCATGTGATTCATCGTGCGCGTAACGATTCGCTGAATATATTCTGCGGTTCTTCGCCTCGTCAATCGTCTATTCATTGGTATAATTCTGCAGTAATTTACGTGCGTTAATAGTGCACGCGATGAAACATCGACATTAGCGTAGAATAACAGGAAGAGAGAGAAAGTGTTGCATTTAAAAATATCAATTCAATTGTGTGTGAAAAAAAAAAAAGGAAGTGTTACTCCATTTTGAAATATAATAACAATAATCACTTAATAATTATACAGTTATATACGTTAATATAATGCGTGAAATTTTACTGATTTTCTGGAAGTGCATTCCTCTCGCTTCTTCCTTTCCCATCTTCTTCCTGCCACGTGGACATTTGTTACATCATTTAACACAGTGAACGGATGTATTGGAATTCCTGCTGGTCAGAAGTGTATCGGATCGATTTAGACGCACACACACACATACACTTCAAAACTATTGAAGATTGAACATTGATAAATCGTTTCCAAATTCACAGGAAATTGTTGAACACAATACATGGCCATGAGAATTCTCAAGAGGTTTTGCCTTGAGAATGGATCATTTTCCGGGATCTAACCGATTTGCAAAACAAAATGTATCCGGTTTGGCACAATAAAAAAATATTTTTCTTTTGTAAAGATTTGAAACATCATCCCGCTTGACCATCTCGCTGAGTGAAAAATAAGAGATCGTAGCGGGAGATTATCCGGTTGAGCGTCACTGGCGATCGTTTCGCCATAAGGCACAGGAGCCGAGTGGTCGCTAAAAAGAAGTTAGCCGGTCTTTGAAGGCTCGAATTTCCCCGGAGTCGGAGAGCCGTTCGATGTTTCGGGCTTTGCATCGCGCAGTGTGAAAGAACCGGTATATGGCGAAGTGCGTTTTATGAAAGATCGTCGCTCTCTCGCTATTTCTTATGCGATGTACGGATTGCATTCCGCACGATGCGAAGGTGCGTCCGAACGCGGAAGTGTGACTCTCTTTTGTTAGCGGCGATTTAAAGCGCGCGCACACATTTCTAGAATATTTTTATAAAAAAAAAAAAAAAAAAACAAGCACAGAATCTTCCCGCGTATATCGAAGAGCAACGGTACGCGTTTTTATCGAAACTAGTTTCGATTGGTAATATCGTAGTGTCAATGAGTTACGCAAGAAACGTTCGCGTATTTATTTTCACATTTTGACAAGCTGCTGACACAATACATTGATCTGATACACCGTCACGCAATATATAAACGAGAGAAATTCATTAAGCGGAGCGAAAAGCGGAAGTCTCCGCTCTCCTTGCGAAATCGAGATTTCCGTTTTTCTCGTATATTAAAGTCCCGATGTCGAAAGGGCTCTCTGGAGAACAATCCGCTTTGACAGACACCGCTTGTGACAACGTTAGACACCGCGTTTTCCCATTATTTGTAAACACATGACATGTACAAGAAGTTACCGCTATCCGGGAAACATCTGCATGCGCGCCGTGCGAGGTAAACCGACGTCTCGTACAATGACTCGAACGTGACTATAATATTGGATCCACATTCGTCAAGGTCCATTGCCATATGCGACGTGGTGATTTAAAGTTGTTTATCAACTAGTCGATACAGTTCAATCGGAAGCAAAAATAAAAATATTTATTCCCACATCCAGGATGCAAGATTTAGCCTAGTTTTTCGAAGTAGAGAGAAGACAGACTCTTTTTGATCGGTATTACGAATCTATTAATTTCGATGATATCCCCTTGACGTTTGTAAAAAATTCCAAAAGTGCGATTAAGATGTGTTTCTATTTCTTATTAAATTAAAATTCTCGCAAATTGACATCGGATCAAGAAGAGACAGTCGTGGATTGGCAATTTCACGCGTAACTGTAAAAGAGAATGTTTTTTGAAACTAAATCATTTCATCAAAAAGAAAGAAGAAAAAGTTCAGGATACCATATAAAGAGACGCGAATAACTAGGAGCTGAGATTTCTTCATGTTATTCGTTCGTTTCTCTCCTCTCCTCTCTCCCCGTTCCCGAGATAACTTCACCTGACAATTTCACGGTGGATCGTTGTCGCAATAGCCGATTTCTAACTACGTCACGTAAAAACTCGCGCGAACGGTTCATACACTGTTCGCCGTCAGACGGGTGTGTAAAATATCGCCTGAACGATCGACGGGACACATACGCCGTTGAAGAAGATGTAATTCCACGTTTATTTGTGTGCATTATCCGATCGGACGATTAAAAAAAAAAAAAAAAAACCGTTTCGGCCGTGAAGGTATAAATCCCGTCGTCGACTTAGCGGATCGATCTGCATCTTATGTGTGTGACGTATCGTAGCTAATTACATTGACGTCGATGCGGGCGAGGCGCTTCCGGGTTGCTGCAACGGAATGTCGTCTTTCGGATCTCTCGCGTTCGATATGCCAGCGGACACACACACATACACACATATATGCGATAGAGAGATCCTTTCAGACTCGCGGAACCAACCGAGTGTTCGCTTCTCTTTCTCGCTCTCATCATCGCGAACGCGAGTTTAACAATAAACGATCTCTCTTCGGTCATATCAATTTTCTCGGGCGCTCGTGCGCGATTCGCGCGCAAAACGCGATCCGATCCGCAAAGACGTAACATGCCTCTTCTAATAAACGCGCGTAACGTAATTTACGAACTGGTTTCCATTTCCAGCGTCGATCGCGCAATTTCCCGTTCAACGGCCGCGCGCTCATCGAGGCACACACTCTGTGTTGAATTCGTCGATATACCGGTCGATCTTGAACGGGGCGAGTCATCTTTACGCGCGGGTTTTACCGCGTGCACCGTTCAAACCGGCGCGGTGGAATGCAGTTTGTTCGCGTTCGATCGTGGATGCGTTAAAGCGTGCCTCGGGAATCGAATGCGCGATTCTTTCGGCACGAACGTGACAAAACGTGACCCGTTTCTTCTGCACGCAACTCGCGAGCAAGTAGTTTCGGAATCGAGAAGAATTCTATGGAATTCCGAGAGCGCGCGAAGAATCGTCGCGTTTTTGAATTTTTGGAGAACAGAAATTATATATTTTAGAAATTACATATTTAAATTGCGCAAGTTGATAAAAATATATTTTTTCTGACGAAACACTTTGCAGAAGATATTTTCTGAGATACTTCATTTCACACCGTTCGCTGTGACAATAATTTTTTTCATTGCCGAATTTTTCTTTTAATAATCGCGCATATCCGCACGCGAATGTTGAGTGGCGAATCGTTTCATTTTCCGTGCAGTCCGCGAGATCGCTTGTGCGATCGCGGATTGAAACTGATACGTCGGATGCAAATAATCTTCAAGCTCTTACCGTCCGGATAAGATAGAGGCTGTCCGGAATATATATATCTACGCGCGTCGACGCGTTTTAATAGAAAGCGCTCACTGTGTGTATCAATGTCCGCTAATTGCCCCGACATCGGAGACTTCCTCTCACCCGGGGGGGGGTCAAGAACTAATCATCGCCCTTCGCAATCGCAAATTGAAACAGGGCGTCAGATCGCCTGGGAAAAGGTCGATTCCCTTAAGAGAGAACCCGGTCGTTAATACGCGGTTCGGCTGAAATTACGGAATGTTACTTTACGTTTGTGTATTTTTAGGCCGCGTAATTGCACGGTGTAGATAAGCGAATCTCGCGATGGGTCGCGACGAGGACGACCTGATGAAAGCACAGTGGCATGTTGTTTTATTAACGATCCGCCGTTCTCTCTCTCTTTCTTTCTTTCGGTTCGCCTCGAGGTGACGTGAAATCACGAAATTGATCCATCTTAAACAATCATGTATCTCTTTTTCTTTGGGTCACTGACTCACAAATGACATTTGGAACGACCAGTTTACAAATCAGGTTCGAAACGTCTTCGAGACATTGTCTTCGCGCGGAATGTTGATACGAAAATTTACTCACGGATGAATAAGAAAAAGGAAGTGTTTCTTCGGAAAATATCGGGGAACAAGCTCGTGGTTCTGAGAGAGAGTTGCCAGTCTCGGAGCTGTCAATGTTGATCTAACAGTTAGAGACTGTTGTACACGTTCCGATTTCGGACGACGTTTGTTATCTTTCGGTCCGGTATATGTACTGGAATTATATAGGGGCCTCGGTGTTGGCGCCCCCAGGAATGCCGTCTTCTGCGATCACACGCAGGCGTGTGTATGCGCACATATATGTCAGTACGCAAGTATGCGCCGGAGAGATCGCCGTCTCTTCGATTGGAAGTGAACCAAGTGAAAGATCTCGAAAAGGAAGGCGATTATAAAGGGGAATGTGTGTGGGACCTTGAGCGCGGTCAGCCACTGGAAGAGGACTTCGACGGAGGACTGCTCAGAACTGCCGCACACGGGGTCCGCCATATTGTTGTGACTATCGAGTTGAGTTGGATCCCGATCGGTCCGTACCTCTTATAACGGGTGTGTGTGCGACACTCGCGGCGCCGAATCGATCGTAAATGTCGCGAGGCAATAATAACGTACGCGATAATTAACGGAGGGCCCGGAAGCAGCATGGCGATTACAAAATAAACGTAGGTATTTCTTTTTTTTTTTTTTTTTTTTGTTTCGTCATGTTTCATTCCGGATGTTATTGTATCATTGTTATATATTTTTCTGCGGTTTAAAAATGTGAGTTCCCTTTTCGTCTGTTCAACTCTCTTCTTTTTTGGTGAAATTACATCCTAGCAATTAGTCTCTCAGCAAATTCTGCACTTTTGAGAACAGTCCAGAAAATAAAAACAAAAAACTCGACATCAAAAGCACAAGTTCGTACAGCAATTTCCTTAAAAAAACACTTCTACTTTTGCCAGCTTGTGTACTCACTAATTTATCTTAGAACGCTATAGCAATCTCTGCCTGTACGTTTGCCGGCGTGAGATAAAAGAAGCTGGAACCGACGCAAATGACGCAATGCGTTTTCGCGTACTTGAGTTCGCGCGCGGCGAAACGGTGGATGATAAATGGTCGTCGTGTATGTGTGTGTGTGTGTGTGTGTGAGAGAATTTTTACGACTCCATATTTAACGGGGCGCTCAAGGAGCGAATGAGCATCTATCGGTTCGTTGGAAAAATAATCGGCGAGCAGCAGCTCGGGGGCAAGCCTGAGAGAGAGGCGCCTGACCGTAAAGTCTCGCGTTTAATGCGAAGCTCGCGGCAGCTTCGGTTGTTTGTTAAGCGCAATCCCGCGCAAAGACGATATAGGCGGCGGTTCTCGAATTATTCGTAACGGTTTTGTTCTCACACCCACCTGGCTGGAGCTCGGGAATCCGCGTTCGAGCGAAGGAGCGCCGATTAGAGAGATCATACGCCGGCGCAGAATTTATTTTCTCGCCTCGCGCAGAAAGCAAGGTCCGGTAAAATCCCACACGGTCAGAGAGATCTGACGATTCCTCAATGCGCTCGCGTCGGAAATCGCCTTGTGCACAAAAAAAAAAAAGAAAAAAAGAGAAGAGAAACACAGTGGAAAGACATAATTTCGACATCGCACGGGAAGCTGGCGAAGCTGACTCGTCATTACAGAAAATTATAATGTGCGCGCGATCGATACGTTCTCTCTGAAAAAAAAATGCGCTGCGCAAATTAATTATTGTACACGAGAACGCTTATTATATTATTTATTATTCCGCAATCTCGTAATTTCTTCTATTACACAAACTGCTTTGTTCCTCCCGGATTTTCTCGGATACTTGCGTGCGCCGCGTCTCGCGAGGAGAAAAAAAAAAAGAATACGATCGCATCCTTGCTTTTGATAACATTATAGAGAAGATGTACTTCGGCTCGCGCGGTGTAAATTATTATTACTATCGTTCTCGCGCACACGGCGATCGATTTCCGGTGCTTCTAACGGCGGGATTACCGTTTTCGATCGATCAACAACAATTTCTTTCCGCATTCTCTCTCAGAGAACGCGCGAGATATCTAAATATTTTTTGTTCGGTTGTTTTTCCACCAACTCGCGGAGAGATAAAGGAGTAGAACGCGCGTGTATCTTCGGTTTTCGCGACGATATTGCGCGAAAAGTATCGTGACTGTGTGTATGTACAGTGTGTACAGAACATCGTTAAGAGGCTGTTCGATTGAGTAGAAATCAATCGTCGTAAGAAGAAGATAAACAACACGAGATGCGTATTGATTGAGAGACTTCGCGCGTGTATTTGTCTCGCGAGAAAGGGAGACGTTCAGTCACCAGCGCGAAAACACATCGTATAATATACGTACGTGCGCTCGAACGAGTGCGAATGTACGTACAAGAGAGAAAGATCGAAATAAAGAATTTTCTCCCGGCTGAGAGAAGGCGCGCCGCCGCTAACACGCCTTTGTCTCGATTTCTGCGACCTGCCTCCGTTTTGAATGCGCCCGCGCGCGAAACCGGAGAACCGCATGGGCGCGTAACGCAAGGTGATTAATGCGTAACCTTTATAAAGGCTCAGACGCGGTAACCGGTGGGTGTGTGTATAGCGGGTGTCCTCCGAGTACGCATCGGAATACATCAGTCGTGCGCACCGAACAAATTTTTTCACTATATTGCTTTTAAAACGGAGAGACGGACAATTAATCGAGACATTTCGATGACAAAACACGCGGATTTGTTGATGTTAACTCGATAACGTTATTGAAAACGAGGACGATTAATTAACGTCGCTCAAGGTCGTCGGTTCGATTGATGATATAACAGTCTTTCTATTTTTTTTTTCGCAATTAGCCTTAATCGACGCAAATGTTTGATTTGTCAGCTCTGCCATTAACGAGCGGATCTCTAATCGTTCCGCGCCGCGTGGCCTCGCATTCTTGCGTTAATTGGATAAATGACGTTTTATTGACTCAAATCGCATTTTGACGATTAATTAAGACTTAATTAGTGTGACCAATAAAAGCTACTCACCGCTCTTAACCAAAGCATCTTTCTTGATTGCTGGAGGCGATTCTTCCGGCTCCGTTGTCTTCGAATTGCCGGAATCATCCGTGTTGCTGCGAACAGATCAGAGAACACACAGTGCTTTTTATTGTTTAGAGAGAAGCGTCGTGTAAAACAATCAGGTTTTGTTTCGTGTTGTTGTAATGTGTGAAAAATAAAATTTCTAAGATAACGCGAATAATTAATGATTCGCAAATAAATCATTTTATATTATATATATATAATATAAATATATATATATTCTATATATATCAACAAATTTTAAGGTGATAATTAATGAATTTTTGTGATAACTAATAAATTTTAAAGTCGATATAAATCAATATGACGAATGTATATGCAATATATATTTTTTTTGTAATAGAAGTTTTAAATTTCATAGAGAAGAGTAAATTAGGCATTTTACATATGCAAAGCATCCTGTGAATTTTTAAATTGAATTTAATTTGAATTTTTATGCGTATTAATTACACGTTTAAAATATATATATGTATGTAATTGCACATACATCCGGCATATTAGCTCGTATCGGCCTCAAAACTTAGTTGAATATATACATTTCAACGGCGGAGGAAGCGCTTACAACAAGCGGCGTTAATAAACGCCGATCGCGCTTGTTCGAATAGTGTAAGAGGCAATTGCAGCGTCATGCAAAGAAGGAGAGATTGCTTTTCAAAGCAATAAGCAAATGTCGAGCATTCCATGGAGGCGTTCACCTCGTGGGACGGTTGAGTCAAACGACTCGGCGTTCGATTCCCGAGTAACATATCGACAGCCCTCTTTACCCTATTCTTGGAACGGTCAATTAACCTTTTCCTCTTATATGCCGACGAGTAACCCACGTTCGTAAAGAAAGTGAATTAATTTCTTTTTAAAGTTCATTCATTGCGCGGCGCGGCGACGCCAAGACGCGATCTGCTTCCTGACACAATTCCCAGCGGAATTGTTCGCGAGCAACTAACCGTTTCGCTTCGAAGAAGCAGACCGCCGAGCCATATTCCGATTAATTTCGCACAATGCGCTACAAAATTTAATAGAATTATTAACTAAATTACGCGGTAAAATTCAAACTCCGAACAATAAAACTGTAAATGCAACAGATTGCGATGCAGAAACGGTGAAAATGGATGCACGCGAATTACGTATCCAAGAGAGAACCATCGAGCGCGGCGATCTTGAATTTCTCAACACAACGTTTCCTGATCACAATCGACGGTACATTGAGTAAAAAATCGAGAACCGCAGAAGATTCGAGCGTCCGATTGCGCGAACTTACGCGTTTGCATATTCCAAGGAAGTTGTTTCCTCCTCCTCGCCGATGGTCGCGAGGTTGCTCTGCCAGTAATAGTCGCCGTCGTCGCTTTCATCGGTCGTGTCCTCTTCTTCAACCGCGGTCTCTTCGTCTTCCAGCATTCGATTCACTTCCGGTGTCCTCATGTCGTCGTTCACCTCGTCCAGCGATCGATACGTTCCGTCGTTCTCGCTATCTCGAAACGCCGAATTCTCGGATGACAAAATATCTTCTGGATTTTTCGAGGAAAACGTTTCCTTGCGTATATCCCGATCGTTCAATCTGCCGTCCTCTCTTTGATTTTCCGAATCGATATGTTTTTTCGTCTCGTTGCTTGTCTCGTTAACGCGATTGTTCTCGATCGGTTCTGAATTCGAGTTTTGACGACCCGACGAGATTTTGTCCAAATTGTTTGTCGATTGATCCGATTTGCTTCCTTCGTCCTGAACGTTAGTTTTTTCGCAGTTTGTCGTCTCCGACGTGGTGTCTGACTCGTCCCTCGTAATCTCCTCCTGATCGGATTGCAAACCTTTAGACACTCTGATCTCGATAATCTCGAAAACTTTGTTTATTTGCGCGTCCTCTTCTGAATTCCTCACTTTCTCCGTGTCAAGGCTATCGCTTTTCAATTCCCTGTCGATATTTTCACCCGAAGTTTCAGTTTCCCGACTCTTTCCGAAAACGTCGCTCTTGCTCGATGACAAATTGCACGATTCCGGTTGCGAAACGGGCTGCTCAACGGCAGCTGCGACTTGCGGAAGTTCTCTGTCTTCTTTCTCCACGTGATTCGATTCAACGGACGATTTAACTTCTCGTCGTGGCGTTATAATCGGCGGCGGAGGCGGCGGAGGTGGCCTCTTCCGTCTGGACTTCACGTCTTTCCTCGGCAACGGCTTCGGTGGCAACAAAGGTGCATCTGGAAGTTCCCTGTCGTCGTGAGATACGGTCATCGTTGCGGAAAATTGCGCGTCGTTTTCAGATTCGCTCATCCGCGTTTGATTCATGCAGATCCTATTAACGTGATTTCTAGCCGGCAACGGCGGCGGTGACGGCGACGTTGATCTGTCGGTGTTGGAACGAACGGCGCGGTTCCCGTCGCGGTACTTCTCGTTGTTGCTGCCGTTGACGTGTTCCACGAGCTCCGCGTCGTCCTTAATTGGTCTGAAATGCGTGGTCGAGTCGGCGGCCAAGTCCGCGGTATAGAAGAGATCCGGTCTGGTCTCGTGTCCGTAGCTCAGCGGGGCGTCCTGAAAGCTGAGGGGCGGCTGCAGGGTGATCGTCTCCTCGATCAGCACAGTGTTCGGCGCGACCACCGCCGTGATCCGTTCGACTTCACCCCGCGACTCCACATGCGTCACCGCCTCGGAACTGGCAAGACGACGGAGCAGGTAGTCAGGCGGGTTTGAGAAGTCCCGCTCGAGATGCTCGAGCGGGCAGATCGCTCGCGACAGCATCACGTCCCGATCGGACAGTCGATCGGAATCCCGATCGATGCCCGAGATTTCGCTCGGCGTCAGCTGCTCGGAGCCGCCGGTCGACGCGGTCGAAGCCGTCGAGATGGTCGACACACGATCGGACGTCGAGAATCTGTCCACCACGGTGGACATGGAACTGCCGGTGTCGTCCGACGTGCTGCCATGCGTGGAGCCGCATTGCGATCGTGCGTCCAGATAAACCATCGCTTCCGGCGGTTCCTGGAAACGGAGATCGTCATATACTCTTCCATTTCGAATTTTTAGACCAAGAATTTTTAATTAACAATCTTGTTCTAGTTTTTTAAGTGCTTGTTAAGTGCATTAATTTTAGTCGTTAAATTTTTTCGTAATTCTTTAATTAAAATACTTTTTCAAACAGATTAAAATTTTTATTTTTGTTTCAAGTTTAAATATTTTTTACTTAATTGCCGCAATTTTAAAACTGAATATTTCTCTTATTTCTCTGTGTGAATATTTATATTAATTTCTGAACTTACAACCGGTATTTCGAGTTTGTACGATTTTTTTTTTTTTAACTTTAGTGTAACGTAAGATACAACACCTGCTTCGATTTCGTGAACTCTGGCGAGCGGTCCTTCGGCGATCCCTTCGGACTCGCCTGACTCGATCCATTGCAGGTTCTCGGCGGCGAGGATTCGCAGGTCTCGTACGAGCTTACTCTGGTCAGACTCTGCGAAGCCGGGGAGCTGTGTTGCGAGCTGTTCCGCGAACCGTTCTGCGACCCGTTATGCGATTTCGGACTGATCGGTTTCTTGACGGGGCTGGGATTCGCCTCGCCGTCCGCGGATCCCCGGGGCTGTCGCAACTTCCTCGGCGGCACGGGCGGCGGCGCGGACGGCAATTCCGGCGGTATCTTGCTTCTCTCGATCTTTCTCTCGGCGCTCACCACTTCCGGTCTGAGAGCGCCGCGGCATCTCACCAGCAGCCTGATCACGAGCTGCGACTCCTTCAGCCGCCTCACGCAATCCAGCCGGGTCATGTGTGTCACCGGTACACCGTCGATCGAAAGTACCTGCAAGAGATGTAACGTAATTGACGCGGTGGTACGCGCCGAGCTTTGATTGAAGCCCGTAATAACTTGCAATGTAAACACGCCGCGGAGATGATGAGAGAAGGAAAGCCTCTCTCGGGGGAATTATTGCTCAGGAAGTGGGTCTTGAAAATCGCAGATGCCGTGGGAGCCGAAAGAAAGTGCGTTCCGCGCAAAATGTGAAAATATGTCACGTCCTACAAATAAACGTCTTTAATCTTAAATATGTTGCGAACGTTCCAACAAATATTATAGAATTAATGTCTCTTTAGAAAATCTCAAAAGATAAATGTGCTCTAAATTCGCGAGAGATCTCCGTTATTTTCCTCATATATATCTTTTCACCCTTTCTCTCTTACGATCTCGTTCATTCAAATCGCTGACAGCGCATTACAGATGCAAGCTCGTTGCGGCTCGACGCGTGAAAATAATTGTGCGTCAGTCATTACGCACGACACATTAAGGCAGGTACATCTACCGACTGCAGACGCAATTGTGTGATCTCTTATCCGCCGCGAAGAAGAAGAAGAAGAAGAAGAAAATCTGTCGGTTCCGCAATTGAAAGCGACACGTATGACGCGTTGGAGATCTCACGTAGCGTTAAGATTTAAGAATGAAATCATACATGTTCATGAACGCTACTTTCTTGAATTCATCATGTGCGCGTTACAGCACAAAAATATCAATTTCAGCGAAAGCAGAAATTACGGTGTTAACGCACACACAGTAAACAAACTCGCGTTGGGAACACGATGATGAAAACGAAGATTAGAAGAACAGCGATTTATCTCGCGTGCATCTTGTGTAATTTTTCTCGAGAGAATAAAAAAAAAAAAAAACAAAATTCGAAAGCACGCGAGAAATATATTTCGAAAATATCCTCGTGAATTCTTTTACCTCGTCTCCTTCGCCCAAACTGCCCCACGAACATTTTGCTCTGCTGGCAGGACTCTGCTCCGCGCAGCTCTGCACGAATAACCTTCTCACTCTCTCGCACGTCTTATTGCCGCCCTCGAATTTCAGTCCGAAACCGAGACGCTCGCCAGGCAGTCTGAAGACCTCGACTTCCTCCTCGAGATACCCGTCCATTCCGTTCGTCGCCACGCTTTTGCTCACATCTGATTCCTCATCGTTCTTCTTTCCGTTTCCAATCGAAAGAACGGTCACGAAGTTATCTGGCGGTTGACTACCGACGCTGACCACCGTCACAAAGTCTTCCGTTGTGCCCTTGGCGACGTCCATTTTCCGGGTCGGCCTTAATTCATGACAACACCGCTGATCTTTACGCTCGGCCGGAACGCTAGCCACTCCCTGAAAACAGGTCAGAAAGACATTATAGACGACAATCCCGGTGCTTTGCTCCGTGACGTAATACCGAGAGGCAGGTTTTCCACGAAGGAAAAACCTGTTTGTTTCAAAGACACTATATTTACGACAATAGCGGAAATCATTGGGCGAGAGAAAATTTCTTCGACGCGTTCCCAGACACGATTTATCTTTTCACTCGTGTAGATATGTCGGAAAACCGATTAGCGGCAAACGGACGAATCGTGTCACATGACGTCGTCGAGGATCACGATCATTAGACGATCTCGACTGCTTGTGCCGTAGTCGCGTGACCAACTTAAATACGGAACTTTCATGTTCTTCCCGCCGTCGCGTCGTACCTGCTCGTTTTACTAATCGCGTCATTAGACCACAGTCTTCTGCAGCGGCGGAACGGAATTATAAACAAACAGGACACGTGTCGGAATAAATTGCACCTTGACGCGGAGCATTTGTACGTACGTGTACTCGCGGCGTTAACTGTAACTTTTGTATTCTGTTATACGCTTGACATTTGTTTAGCCACGGTTAACCTTCGACTCGAGCGGGGCTTCACATTCCACGGTTCTCTTCGTGAGGCTGACGCGTTTTATAAAAATTGTAACTGTGATTGGTCGAAGCTATATTCAATCTTCTCTCTTTCTCGTTTATTTCCCGGGAATTTAATCGACAAATCGATAAAGTTTCAATTTATTTCGCAAATTTATTTCGAAAAGTTCTTCTTTATTTATTATCGTCCGCTTTCATCTTTAGCCCCCGTCGGGGGATATTGCAAATAAATTACGAGAATAAATTTCCCACGATGCGGACTTTTCTTGTACGCGCGCGCCTGTACGGCGGTTGTCATAAACATTCTTTCGACTCGAGAGGAGACTCTCCGGCCAATAAATCCTCCATCGTATTTTTCTCCCGCGGGCAGGTGAACAACGCGCTCCGCCTCCATCCGTTTTCACTCATCAGTATCTCGATAATTTAACGATATGTATACCGCGTCGCCGTGAAAGTATGTCCGTTTCTACTTGAAGGCATCGTGTGTGCACAGCCTTCCTCCCTCTTCCACCGCCGAGATCTCGGCAGAATGTGAGAAGTAGAAAGTAGATTGACCCGGGGTCACTGTCGAGCAATCAGCTGATCGCAAAAGGTTCCTCCGACGAGAGGATTTCCGATCCCCTTTTGCATATTCGCGTCTTCTTTGTATGTGACCGGATGTTGAAATTTGAATAAGATTAAAAAATAAACGTTCGAATTATTGTCTGTCGCGAATGTTGACCGCGTTAATTCCTTACATGCTGCTGATGGATGTATGCTACAAATATAACAGTATCTACATCAAGGATGCTTGTTAAATGATGTACGAGGTTTGTCAAGAATTTTCCGGTCCAGTGGCTAAAACTAATCGAGTGCATCGCCGCGATGATGTACCGTCGCGCGATGCGGAGATCTAGAAAATCAGTTTACATGTCGGAAGTGCGGAGTTCCTTGTTTTTTTTTTTTTTTTTTTTTTTTTTTGACATTTAATGTCAAATCTTGCTATCGTTAAAGAGCATTATCTTGTGCGTCAACACGTGCGAATATCTCGCGTTTTATCGTTCCAACAACAATAGCATCTTTCACGTTGCTTCGCGCGCGCGCAAGGTGCGCATGTATGATATTTTTGCTTCATGCCCGGTGGAGGGATCGTTAAATCGGCGTCGAAAATCGGCGAGGAGATGGAGCACAAAAAGTTCCGTCGTGGGCAGACTGTAGGGAGATTCGAGGAGCCGTACAAGTGCGTGTAACGGAATTCGTAGCCGCAGGCCGATCGCCACAGTCTCGATATGTGCTGCGCTGGCTCTCTGAGCGAGCGAGCGTGTGTGGGCAATATCGAAACCTCGTAAAAATATCATCGAACGATGCGATTCCCGAATACGCGCTCGTTCGCAAATCGGGCTTCGCAGTGTGTGACGTCGCACACAGTTTAATCCTTCGGTTTCGATACTCGACACACATTTCACAAGACTTTGCGGCGTAGCATCATAAAATATAATTATAAAAGAAGTAGGAAGAGAGAAAGAGAGAGAGAGAGAGAATGAGTTGCGCTTTCTTCATCAATTAACACATTCCATCCGCTCTCGTGTGGGAAAGGATTTGCATATAACTGTAATCATTATGACCACCCGGTAAGACGTAATGAATCGGAAGCACGTAAGGTCCGCGGGGATAGACGAGATGTCATTATAAGTTTGAATCGCTCGTGTGGCAACGTCGTGTTAATATTAAACAGACATATAATTGAAGTAATTAGAAGAATCGCGCGAGGCACGGGAGTCCGGCGTCCTTTAACGGGTACAAATTGCCGAGAGAAAGACCGAGGAAGCTCCGTTTGAATTTGTTAGAACAATTACGTGCGGAAATGCGCTCGGCTAAAATGGAACTGCCTGCTGCATCGGAATTCCGCGTTTTCCCGGTCGTCGTTATGCAACAACTGGTTACTCACCGACACGCTTCGTGAATTTTGACAACGCGTTCCATTCATTATTTCAAATCTCGCCGCACGCGGGGCCGTCCTAAATACACGCCGGTGTATTTCGACGTCAGCGCGGACCACCCGCGGGGAATATAATAGCCTCGATTTATGTGTAACGCGCGCGTGTGAAAGAAGAAATTGTGTGTGTTTACAAGCGCGTACGGATTTAATTGTGAGAAAGAATGTACGATCGTCGTTAATGGAAAATCAGCTTCCCGTTTGCACGAATTTTCGATCGTGTAAAAAATATTTCGACGTTAAAGATGATGACATCTCGGATAATTATTTTTTTTTTGTTTACAAAATGTGTCGATAAATCAGTCGGAGTTACTTATATTGCCTCTTATATTTAAGACAGAGTTTCTTGATTCGTCAGTGTCGAAACACACATCGATCGACAGATAATCAAGTCGAGTGCATGCATAAGAATTTTCTTTTGCAACGCTTTTGCTTCCTACCTAGCGATGTGCATGCGAGACTTTCACGGGATTGGGAACAATTATTTATGCACAATGGAATATCTCTCGCAAGGTGTGTGGAAAAATCACGAGAAACCCTGTGTCATCATGTGTATTTGCACATTGACAACAAACAGTGTATTTTTTTAGTGAATAAAAAAGAGTTGTCAAACTTTTATTATTTGTTTTTTAGAGCAAAAAAGTATCTCGCTCAAAATCTATCTCGTTATCTGTTCCGGTCAAATTGTTTTATTTTAATTATAAAAATAAAAAACAATCTTCTCCTTGCGGCTGTCAATTAGACATTGCATCCTTGCATGTGACGTATAGTTTGATGTTTCTCTGACGTGTGCATCGAAGCCGTACAACATATGCGTATAGAGTGTTGCTAAACGGATTAAGCGAGCGTTCTTTTGAACGGGCACGTGGCGTAATTTTTATTTTTTATTCTCTCTGTTGAATAGTTCGCGATATAACTGTTCGTTTTTATTTTTTTTTTTTTTAACACAGTCGTTCGATCTCTCGTCATCATGTAGTGGATTTATAACGTGAAAACGAATATGATCATCGCGTGCAGCATGCCGGAATGTCTGTCTGCCGGATATTTTTCACGGCTATCTTGCAGTTTCATATTTCGCTCGTGTTTGTTTTCGCGCACACACGCTTTTGCAGTCTTCTGCCTCAAAGCCACCAAACCGCGCAACAAGAAGATTCGAAAAATAAAAAACGCAGTCTATACATCCCTTGAGGTTACTCCACGCAATCTTTTCTTGCGCGTTCTCCTCGCAATTTTCTAGATGATCATCACCTGATATACGTACCATTCATCTGCCGTTCGCGAGCATTGCTAAATCCCTCGATCGTTCGCCACAGTTCGCGTTGTAAAACGAAAGTTGATCCACGATTTTTTAATCGTCCTGCGACGTGCCCACACACGTGCGTTATCCGATAAAATTTTCTTCAAATACTTTCAAATGTTTGAATTTATTTTCAATGTTCGATTATATTATGCACACGAATGTATGATTTTCTCAAAACATATGTGGAGACGGACCGCCGACGCATCGCGCTCCGCGGATATATTTCGGAATCGAACTGGCGAGTTTCGCGCGACACCGGCGCGACGAGGAAACCACCACGCCGCGCGGCCTGCTGCGTGGCGATCGCGGTGCGTAATCGCGGGACGATTCCGGTACGCGGAAAATCGATGGTTTCAACGTGCATTCGGGACACCGCGCCGTGCCGGACTGATGAGCCGCTCGGTAGGCTGACTTTCTTCCACGCCGCGGCTTGCCCCTTTGATTACGAGCACCGTCCCGTCCGTGTCCCTCTTTTTCTCTCGCTCGCACCGCGCACCTCGCGCGAGCGTTCTCTTTCTCACCCACCGCCTTTCGTCCCGTTCGCTCTTCCGTCCACGTTTCCCTTCTCTCGCTCGCGCTCTTTCTCCCCGTTAGGTCGCCAATCTCCTTTACACTGGCGCAGAGCGACCGTTCTTCTCCATCCTCTCTCGCTTCGGGTGTACCACTCCTTTCCTCAGCAATGTCGTCGACGTGCCGAACCGATCCTGTGCCGCGGTCTGTTCTCGGCCGGTGTCTCGTATTATCCCCGTGAGACTTCGAACAAACGAGCGAAATGGACCGGGCACCACTTGGAAAGTGGCGCTCGAAGAAATTCTCCACTTCATTTTCGAAGAGAGAGAGCATCGGACTTGTGGATCTTCTGTTTTTTTTTTCTCAACCGCATCTTCAATTTCGAGCGGACGCAGCGCGAATTCTAGAAGAACATTCGCGTTAATGCACCTCGCGCGTGTAATCTTTCCTCTACACGCGCGAATCGGCAGAAAAACGACATTTCGAATATATCTCTTCTAGTGTATCTTTATTTGACTGACTAACTTCTCGTTCTTCTCCTCTTCCCTCCGGCTCCTCCCTCCCGTGTAATTTTCCTCGCTTCAGCAACGTCGACAACGGGCGCGCGTTTTCGATCCTACGCGAGATTCCGCGGCGCACAACGTCCCATATTATCCACGGACTTTCCATAACGATTAGCCAGGAGAAAAGTGCCGGCGGCGGGCTCGAGCTCGCTCACGATATATACGCCTTCTCTCCATTCGCGTATATATTATATATACATATATACTTTCCTACTTCGTCATGCAAAGATCTTTCTCGGCTTTGACGTTTCTCCCTCGCGATACGACTAATAAATCTCACGCACGCATTCGGGACGCGTTAAAATTCACGCACGCATAATAATTTGCCTCTCCGTCCGTTTCGAAATATCAGTGTTTTCTAGAATTCTCATTCGGAGTTTATTTGTTTTTACAAGCTACTTTTATATACACGAACTTTCGGAGAAACACAGACAGGAGTTGGTTTTAAAGCTTGCGAGACTGCGCGTTAAAAAAATTATAATTAACATTGCATCAGTTTGCGATATACTCGTATGTGATATTTTGCATCTATGTGCGTGATTTATATCGCTCTCAAAGGAGCTGGAAATAGAGATAAGACGGTAGCGCTTCTATTGCGAGGAGAGAGCTAATAGGAAAGAAAAGAAGGTTACTCCAGTTACGTCAATATTCGAATGCGATAGCATAGCGCGCCTCCGACATACCACACGGACTATCACTGCGCTCTATTTTGTTAATCCCATTCACGTATATATTTTTTTTTTTAAATTAAATTTGTTTCATAGGATATAAATGACAAAGATCAGCTTTGAGATTCCGTGTGTTGTTGCCGCAACTTATACGGAAACGATAATTCAACGAAATACAGTCCGCATAAATTATTTGCACACCTCACAGCTGATTTCGCGCATCCGAAGGCGCAAAACAATTGCGCTCAACAAAAATTGACGATATTCTATCGTCGCGACATCAAAGTCACGTACGACGACTTCGAATTAACGCGCCCACGGCAAACGAAGTTATTTACTCCAGTTACGTCAATCCGCTTCTCACACCTTTGCAGGTAATCTTGTCAGGCGCGTCCGTACATGCGGTTTGCCTCGCGCGAAACCGCAGAACCTCGGCTAACCGAGAAAAGTAGGGAACGAGTGAATCTGTCGGCAGTCATTGAATACCATCCTCTTTCCCACCGACGACGACGACGTACCCACCGATAATTCGCCGCGCTATAAAAGCTACTTTCGCTTGTAGGATCGTGCAAGCGCTGCAAATATGCGGGCGTGCAAAAGGCGGCATGCCGGAAATTCGTTAGCTAGCGCGCCGCCCGACGCACCGTAAAAGGCAGAAACCTGCGAATTCAAAATAAGGAAAGAGTCGGAGCTCGGTCGACTAACTCGACTCGGCAGTTAGTCGACTGAGCCGCGATCCTTTCGTAACACTCTATTTAAAGATTGCATTTGAAACATGTTGGAATATACAAAATAATTAAGAATTAATTAAAATTAAAATTGAACGAGGGAATAATAAAAATTCTATTTGATAACGCGAGAAAAACAAAATTTCAATATCATTTGACGATGGAGCGCGCGTTAACTGCATTTGCCACTCGCGCGCGTGTTTCTTTCTCGCGGAATAACATAGCGATTAAAAATATATATTCGCGGGCGTGCGATCTGATCTGGGCGTGAGTCGAAACGAGAAGAACGACGGAGATTCCTGCCAGTCGACGATTCGTCGAACGAGGAGTAACGGCTGCGAGCCCGTAGCGCGTTTTAACGGTATATTTCCATCGCGCGGAGATCTGGGTTGCTGGAACGAGCGCCGCCGTGCAAACGCGTACGTTTTGGTTTCTCGCGTCGACAATAAAATTACAGTCTCTCGGGAGATGGTGTTTTTCCGCAGCGCATCGCAGCGTGAACGCTTTAACACCTATGGCTAAAAAATCTTTCACGCCACTTTCTTGTTCACGCGCATATACGATTACAAAACAGTTAAATTCAAATCGTATGCACGTGCGCGTTTGTCTTTTATATTATTTCTTATTATTTTGACATTAACGTTTTTCGTGTTACTCGCTCGATCTAAAAATCTCGCGCGCGCTCTCTTTTCGGAACTGTCGTAAAACTACATAGACGAGAGATGAAACTGCACCTTATGATGCAACGAAAAGAAAATGCTCTATAAATAAAGGGACACGCTAATGAACATTCTCGCGACCGCAAAATCGCAACGCGCCGCCAGTCTGCGTTCACGCACGAGCGCGTGAAATCGGTGTAATAGAAAATCGGCGCTTTGATCGGGCGGCAATCGCAGGCGTATCGAATTTGGTCGTTTAACGGCAACGACCATGGCGGTCGCGATTCCGAGCGAGGGATTCTATTTGACAGAAAGTTGACGTGGGTCTCTCCACGTAAGGAACGTACGTGTATACATATGTACATACGTACGTACGGAAAGGCGGTAAATCGGCGCGAGCAACGGTGCAACGAGGCCACGTGCCAAGAATTTTGTTCGGCAACTCGTCGGCGGAGATTCCTGACAATTTTTTGACATTATCGCCGTCTTCTCGTAGGGCGACGCGACGGAAGGAATCGCGATGTTCTAGGCGGAGACTCGCGCGTCTACTTTTTGCCGCGGCGATCGGCAGCGATTCCAATCCGCCGATTCTGAGAAAAATGTACTTCGGGATGCCGCGGGAGAAGAATACAATTTATGTCGGAGATTTCACTGCGATAATGAGACGAGCGTTTGCGCGAGAAATCGCGCAAGATGATCTCTTTTCAGATTTTTGTTTTTTTACGCGCCGTTTGTATCAAACTCGCGCGGCACGAACGTCTCTCTCTCTCTCTCTCTCTGTCTCTCTGTTTCAACTTTCCGTGCGGAAGAAAACGCAGAAATCGCGGATTTCACCGCAAAGATGTTTCCTCGCAACATCCTCTCTCGAACATCGAGTGTACGTCGAGTCCCGCGACACGAACTTTCGTGAAAGCGAATGTTTTTTTCGCGACGAGACGCGGCAGCAAGCGGAAAAAAGAGAAGAGGAGAGAAAGAGATAGAAAGAGAAAGAGAGAGGTGAACGAGCGCTCGCGGAGGTAGGCAGGTAGGTATGCGGCAGGTGACTTTACGAATCGCCTGCAGGTAGCGGGGCACCCCGGCAGCGCTCAAAAGAGGACAACGCTCTCGGTGTGGCTGGCCATTTCTGAATCGTACCACTTCGCGGTCTAGACGACGACAACGACGACAACTCGCCGATTACCCGGTTAATAGGACGACGCTGTTTTGCGATTTTGTCGCTTTGCGCGTTTTATTCTTTGCTCGTGTATGAGGTCGCGCCAAGTTACACACACATCCGCGTCGAAGCGCACGTCGACACACTCGTTTCGTATAACGGCAACGCAACAAACGCATCCTCGATACGCATTGAGCTAATATGTGTGACTGTAATCGCGCGTAACCGCGTTAAGATCGTCCTTTCGATTTTATACATATAGACTTCTTGTCTTTGACTTTTTCTCTTCAGCGCGAAGAACCGCACTATATACATATATAGTCGCGAAAGAGGGTAATGATCTCTGCTTCCTCTTAGAATCGTGCCACTTCTCGGACGCGCCGTGTAATTACCATCACCGTCGATTAGCGGTTAATAGATCGACATCTTAATCGTTCGATGTAACTAGATCATTGCCCGCACAATTAATTATTTATGTAACATCAATGAAACGAGTCGAGTGAGAGAAGCCGCTACGTAACGGTATGTTTGCGCGGCTTTAATTGCATCTATCGTATGTATATGTGTGTGTGTAATCAGCGATAAATGACAAAGAAATTATTATTCCACAAGTTGCAAACGTCTGTTGCGATTTAAGCGACCGAAACTCGAGCTACATTTGAGCTATTAAAAAAAAATGTAAACTATAGATGTACTACAAAAATTAAATATATTTACGTTGTAATAAATCCGAAATTGCCAGAGTAGATGTACAACTTGTTTCAATTGACAACCACTTTTAAATTTTATGGTTAATTTGTAAGAGCAGTCAATTCTCACAACATCGCTCGTCACGACTCGCTTACGCGCGCATCGGCGCATAGAAAGTTTTTTCAGGCTTTCGTTATCGAAATAAAACGTTCCTTCCGATCGGTCGCATTGAAAGTCGATTCGCCGAAAAACAAATTTCAACGATCAAATAATTAGAGGTGCAACCTGTAATTTTCGCGAGAAGAACACGAAAGTAGTCCGAAGTGAAACTTCCAATTCCGAAACGTGAAATTTTCGGCAACCTCATTAACGAGGGTTAACAATCCTGAGATCTCACAAAAAATCGAAGAATCGCGCGCAAAACTATAGAAAAGAGGGTGAACGGATGAGAGAAAAAAAAAAGCACTCGTGGCTGCCCACGGGCGCTGAAACATTCTTGTTTATCTCTCGAGAGCGTGACGATGAAGGCAGAAGAAGAGACGAAAAGAACGAAATATCCTCTGAGAAACAGGTAATAACGGTAAAGCAGCTCCGAAGCGCCTTACTTATTCCCTTGCGTATGACATCTTCTGAATAAATAATTAATATTTTTTTGACTCTTTTGCTCGCGCAGAAACACGCAGAAACTGTTCGTTCACCGAAAAATTTTACTCGGTTGTTCGCGCAAATAGAAAGAAAGTGATTTAAGTATATAAACGCAGTGCAGTTTGCAAAAGTGGGTGAAGGTTTGTATGAAAAATTATGAATATAAAATAGTATATAAGAGACAGAGAAATTTCAAATTAAAAGTGCGCAAGGATTTATATATACATATAAAATTTCTCTCTCTCTCTCTTTCCCTCTTCTTGAAAAAAAAAACAAAAGTGAACAATATGAAAATAAAAAACAACAAACAATAACAAACGAACAATATAAAAACTGTATCTATATATTTTTACTTCTGTTTTATTTATCGCTATTATATCATGTTTAAGCTAATGTAACATACAATTATAATAAATTATTGTACTCCGACTGTACACATTGCATAACTTTTTATTTATTTTGCGTGACATCAATACGATCGATGCATTTGCTTATTACGCGAATCGTACATATACAACACAGCTACAAAAATATAGTAAAAAATATAATACTTTTTCGATTCTTTATGCTTATCTTATCTCTCTGTAGCGCGTAAAACCTAGGCGTACGCGCCAGAGCCGTAATATTTTATAAGTCAAATTTCAAAAGCTTCGAAACACAACCGCGCGAGACAGTTTTCTCAGAGAGAAGCCTGAGAGCGGCCAGGCCCATAAGAGTTTTTACGATCGCTTTTCGTGGACATGGTTCTATTCCGTGCTAAGTTTGTGG
>QVOA01023621.1:0-30497 GCA_014825685.1 Pseudomyrmex cubaensis
TATATATATATATATATATATATATATATATATATATATATATATATATATATATTTCATGTTTTCTTAAAATTCTTCGATACTTTTGCAGTCATCTTAGATTTTGACATCATAAGCGAGGAAATAGTTACCACAATTTATGAAAACATTTATGACAAACTGCAAACGTTTTATTCAATTCTGAGAATAATTTACGAATGTGTTCTATTGATTAAAAATGAGTATGCGCAAAAATACTTTCTCTTTTACTTTCACATAAGTTGTAGTTATTTCCTCGTTTTCTGATCACAATCCAAGATAATTGCGAGAATCGAAAAGCTAAAAGAAAAAAATTTCTTAGCTTATAGAATATGTAAAGAAGTACATCTTTAGATTATAACACATACAAATTTTATATATAATTGTATGTATACATATATACATGTGTTAAGATTATATAAAATATTAAAATAACGTATATTAGCGCTGTAATATATTCTTAAAAATAATTACGGTATTCTGTCACAATTAGCCTGATGTCGCGGCCAATCTTTCACTTGACACGCTTTGCTACAATAATATGTATAGCATTTTTCACAACGATGAATTGTTCTGACATTACACAAAACACAGCTTTTTAGTGCACTCGACAGTTTGTCTTCTGAATATTCATATAATCCCTAGAAAAAATATACAATATAAATGTACACGCGCACAAAAAATCAGTAGTTGATTATTTAATCCAAGTAATTATTAATGCAAGTATAATAATTTCAAGAACTCCACATATACTTGCGTTAATAATGACTATTTAAATTATTCAAACAATTTTTTAAAACATACAGCACTTCGTCTTTCATACACTTTGTCAATATGTCCTTCTAAATTAATATCTTCATCTGGAAACTCGTACAAAGTGTAACCACGTCCAAGAGAAACACGTTTTGTACCATCTCGCGTGACTGTTACCACACCTCTAAAATAAGAAACTGCGTAGAATACTATGAATGTATATATATGTACATGATGTATAAAAAAAAAGACCTTAGAATATCTGAAAGAGATTGAGTTTTCGAAAACAATGTTTCATAAAAGTTGTAGAAAGCCTGAAAGTTACGATACTTGCAGCATAGCACACACGCGAGTCAGTATGGTACCTTCGCGTGCCATAAGAAAAAGCAGCTGAGCTCATAAAGCTCGAAAAGTTACCTTTATGAAAAATAAATTTTTTTTTTCAAAAACTCAATCTCTTTCAAAATTTACAACTTTTTTTTTATACATCTAACTATGTGTAACTGTTACATATTAATTTAACCTTGTCCATAATCTATTTGCGTCAAAAAAGGGAGAAAGATCCTCATCTTGATCATTAGATAAAACTGATCTGCTATTTGCTGTTTGCGTTTCTTGTGGCACAAGATTATGTTTACGAAGTGCATTTAATGGGTTGCCACGAGTAATTTTCTGAGTACTACATTAAAAATAACATCAAATATTATCTCTGATATATTTAAACAACGATTAATATTGATAATTTAACACTTACTAAATTGAATCATTACAAACAGGCAACGATTCTGTAGCAGTATATGCTAATCTTTGATTTTGCTGTTCATGTATTTCATTGGAATTTTCTGCGAAAGATACTGCGTCATCTTCTTTCTTAGAAGACTTTGGTTTTCTTAAAAGTGTAATTTGCAGTCCTAACAATGTTTTATTATTGAATTCTATCATATTTCTCATCACAAGTTCAGCCTCACGATATGATCCATATGTGATATAGGCCCATCCTTTATTAGACCGCAGAATTAAGTCAACAATTTTACCATGCTCACCAAAAAGATTCCTGATTGCGTTCTAAAATATAAAAATATTTGTTATCAAAATAAGATGTATCAATTATAGATAAATAATATTACATTTTCTTAAGCAGTTAACATGTAAAATTTATTAAAAATTATAAAAAATTTAAGGTAGTTTTTATACATAGTACATATTATGCCAGAGTTACGAAAAGTCTCTAGATGTGTGTGTATAAATTTAAAATTAAAATTAGATGTTAAAATTAGAATTAAGTATTCAAATAAGTCAAAAATAAATTTTAGCAATAAGTTTAGAATATAAGATAAAAAGTAGTTATAAGCTCTCTTTAATATTAAAATTACTATAAAGAAAATGGAATTGAAAGTGATTGTAACAAATAAAATCATCAATATTAAGAATGTTTAAATGCTTTTCAATTATTTATAATATGGCTAAATGAAATTAGTAACACATACCTCATCTAACTCTGGAGGTATATTAGTGACATACAGAGTATAGTTTTTATTCATCCTGTAAAAAAAAGAAGTTGATATTTATATACAAAAAGTATAAATTCTTTCAAGATACTCAAATATGTGAAATCTTTCTCCAAAGAATCTTTCTCCTAATATTTAAGATGTACCAAGAATCTTGATAAATACTGTTTAAACTCTGTCTATTGTAGTAGATTTGGTCCAATTATTCAAATGTGATTGATCAATCTTTTTGTCTGATCAAAATCGATTTGATTAATTTCTAACACTGTAGAAGTTGTGCTAGAAAAAACAAATGTGCCTCGAATGCATGCTATTATTTATAAAGAATGTATGCTACTATTTATTTCATGAGAAAGAATCTTTTAATCTTCGAGCATTGTATCAGATTTCGTCAATATTTAGCGAAAATACGAAGAGATCGAGAATTTGTACGATCGGAAAACTCCCACAGATGGGGTTGCATGAGTTTTTTTGTGCCCTCTCAGGCTCTAACAATCCACCTCTAAGTACGTCACTCTGCAATTGACCATATTTGTGTATTTCAAGTATTGGGTTGGTCACAATCTTTTGTATTAAAGTTTACATTAAAATACGAAAAGACTTTTTTACCAATCCAGTTACTCATTTCGAATTTTAACTTGAGGCTTTCTCAAGCCAGTTTGTTTTTTACAGTTTTAGAATTTTAGAAATCCGAACTGTGTTGTTCTGAATTCGCGGAATTGCTATCGAAACCAATAAGCCAGTCTAGACGAAGTTGCAGACACAACTAACCAATAAATTCTGCCACATATCAAATTCCACTTTGATGTTAAAACTTCGTTTATTTGTTTTTAACTCTAATATCAATTCCTTTTATCATCACATCCACATTATGTATTTGTTATATTAGCGCACATTATTTCGTAAACATATAACGAATTTGAGTTTTTGAATAACCTCTTGAGCACTAAACAAAACTAACACGCTCTATCTCTGTTGGTTAGAAGTGGCGAATATTAGAAGTGAAAAAATCACGATTGTATAAATTTCTGAGATAAAACTCTTCTATACTCGTACTGTAACATCAACAGAAATAAAAACCAATTGCCAAAGTACATTCTTATAAATTTCATATTACATCCTTAGATTTGAACAAATTCACGAGATGAATTTATTTTGTTCTTACCTATCAACTATAGGTGATTGCTCGGCATCCATGTCCTTTTCATAGTTGAAGAAGGCCTCCGGTGCCTCCGCCATTCTGTCGATGTTAATTTATGTAAATGCGCACAAGAAAAGATACCTCTAACTTGATTGTTACAATTGTACTTCTTCAGTTAATCAACACCAGTATACGTCTAGCGCAGAACTGTATTAAAAACTCTTGATATGAAGGAAATAAAGCAATATTCTTTGAGAGAAATTTGCAGAAAAGTGTATAGAAACTTATAGAAACTGGACGAGCTCGTACAAAACCAAGCACACTGGAAGACACAAAAGAAATGATCAGTTTAATATGGCCGCGTGGTGTAGATAACAGAGGATGCTAAGCAAAAGTAATGTTTAGAAGTAAAATTTGAATGACCCAATCAAACACTTTAGAACAAGTTTCTCAAAAGTAAAGCCAGTTTTACCAACTCCGCACTACCAACACAGAAGCCTAAAAGGTGTAGAGATAATAGATGTCTATAGTTTAGTATGCGCGATTTTCCTCTAGATCGCGTGTATCAAAACGCCACATTTTACGTTCTACGCCAATGAGTTTAATGAAAATCGAGTAGCAGCCATGGTATATAGCAGCAGCGATTCTCCATTGACCGCGTTCAGCGGAATCAGCGGTACAATTGCTGAGTTGTGGTCACTCGACGTTGACTCGGATTTAAAAGTAAGAATCTGTCACGTTCGATTGTCACAAAACATCTTGTTCTGTTGAACAGAACTACGAGAGACTTGCCTTATCGTGTTTCTGCGTTTTTTTTTGCCAACAGATTCGTGTGACCGTCTCGTTCAAACATCAATACGTGCGATTTCTCAGTAGCACGCTTCATCTTCAGTGAACGTGGATTTGCGCACTGCGCATACCCTGACGATCCGTGCTTTTTATAACTGTAAAAACAGGTGACACACAGCATTCGCAAGTGTGTATTTCAATATAAAACAATAATCGCCTTACAAAGCAGATATTACTTGCATATGAATAGCTCTTGGATACTCAGTCGAATAAAGATTACTTATTGTGCGTTACGCTTGTTTTCTTATCAGCAAACGACAATCCTTCAACTGGTTGCCATGTCGTGTACAAGTTGTATAAAGGAAACAAAAAATTGGCTTGGTGCAAAAATGGCTCAGAGGACCGAGTTAAGTTCCACACACGCCATTCTAGAAGAAACGAAAGATTCGATGAATAGGCGCGGAGAAACTTGAAGGCAAGAGAGGTGACTCTCTTTTGTAGCCATCAGTAGTGCCACCAAGCGCCTTATTAACTAACTATAACAATCGCTTGTCCAAAGTTGCGTCGCATCGATAATGTCACTGTTCATCCTTCTAATGTAAAACCAGACAATGAATATCACATAATCGGACATAATATATCGTTGAGGTTTGCTGAACACGACCAATGACTCAGCAAGGGAATCTCAAGCTCGTAAACATTTTATTATGCAGATATCTGATATACACTTATGGCCGGATATTCATAGTCAGATCCTTTATATTTAAAACCGTTTTAAGTATCTCAAGATGAGGTTATGATGATTTTACAAATAAGATCTAATTACGAATTTCGGCCTGTCATCATTTTTTATTATTGTTAATGGACATCAAAATAGCAGAGTCGTCTGCACCAATCTACACAATGATCAATGACGTATGACGCATGCGTAGGACAAGCTTCAGTTCGAATGAAGTGATCGTGATAAAAATTCCACAATCTCGCAGCACTGGCTCTTCAAGATCTATAAAATCACATTTAACTCATCGCAAAGCATGTACGCACGCGGCAGTAATATTAGAATGAGAACATTCTCGCCGGATTATATCGAATGTAAAAAAGCGCAGGCGGAACAAAAGGGAAATAGCGACATCGGATTGGTCGGCGCCGCGGACTGGCCTGATGTTATTTCGCGAGATGTGTCATGTGACCAGTTCCTCTATTTATGCAAACATCACCGATCGACTCCTCGAGCTCGCAGTCTCGTGGCAAAACAATAACAAACAACACAGTTCGCAAGTTTAAGTCGCTCGCGATTTTCTTGCCCGTTTTTACGTGATTACATTGTCGTGCAAGCAGAACGTTTTGTTGATGCAAAGCATTGCGATTGCTCGCATCTGTGCCTGAATTGTCTCTGAAGCTCGTCGGAGGAAAATCGAGTCGACGGGAAACCCAACAGCGTGAAACCCAATCTGGTCTCGCGTGATGTTGTCAGTCGCGAACAAGAGCCATGGTTCGTGCGTATTGTGAACGCGCACGGGCCAATATGCGATTTCGACGTGTTCGCCGCTGTTCTTCTCGATCAGGTCGGCTCGTCGAGTGTTCCAACGTGCTAGAGAACTAGTCTTCGCGTGTCGCGTGTCGTGAGGTTGCGAATCGATCGCGCAACACGGACGAGTCAAAATTGAGTCGTGTGAGATCGTTCGGTGGGCGATAGTCCACGCGTGCGATTTTTTTTCCATCGTTCCGCTCGCGTTTTCCATTCGCCGTGATTGAATTGTCATCTCCAAATAAAGACGCGCGCATAATAATTTGTTTCAATACGCGCTCGACGAAACTGGAATTAAATAAATCAAGTTGAAAAACAATATCGTTACTTGACAAACTTTTATTTACTTCCTCGTAAAGAGGAATAACAGTTCTGTATAACAGAGAACGATCAGCACGTGGCATTGTTACTGTTGAAAAATCTTTCGCTAATGGACGACTCCAAGTATAACAATTTCTCGCTAGGTAATATGATGGACAACGTGGTGAAGCAGGAACCTGTCCAGGAAATGGGTTCAGCCTCGGCATCCGTGCCAATTCCTGGGGGATACAGGGGCACCACGCGCGGAATATATGATCAGTTTTCTCCGTCACCGTTGACAGGCACCTCTGGATGGGATATGAGGGCAGATACCTTAGATCCTTTTAAAATGGATCCTGACCAGCTGGATATCTCATTTAAAATGGATGAAGATGATATATTTCAAGTGGATAAAGCTGAACTCATCCAAGGCCCGACTCTTGCTGAATTGAATGCTGATGATACTCTTTTGGGAGACCTTAACTTTGACGACCTGGTGCTGCCAGAAGAAATGGTACATCAAATAAAAGTCGAGAATCCACCGTCATCTGGCTCACTGTTCAACAATGGCATAGGGTTTGCACCTAGTAGTTTTCCTCAAACTGGATTGACTTATCGTACTTGTCCTACATTTACTAGTACTCATGGATTTAATGTAAACAGAGGTTCCAATATTGTGGACAACTTGGAAGCTGTTAGCCCTACTGCATTCCCTAGCCCAGGCACTAGCAACATTGCAGGTATGTGTTTGAATAAACAAAAAAAATACAGCAAATAAACAGTAGCATACATATGTAAATAAACATGTATGAACTATGTATGAACTACCATAAATGTAATGAACTATTAACATACATATAACTATTATTGTATAACTTTAGTTATAAAAAAAAGTTATAAAAATATAATAAAATAAACATAAGTATAATAGAATTATTTTGTTTCTTGAATCAGGAGAAAAAAATTATAATGCATATTATAATATAGACAGTTCAACAGCTAGTTCATCGACTTCGCCACATCCTGTAGGACGGCCTATTACATCACCTACTTTGCATAATCTTCTTATGAGGAGATGTGAAAATCCATTTAATAATCCAGCATCCAGTCAAGTGGATACCATCTCTACAATTGGAAATAAATCCAAAGTTTCAAGATTATCTATGTCTGCGCCAACACAGACAATGGGACATCTGGATCAGGTCTGGGCACGCAGGGAACCAAGACAGCATTTGTTGAGTACTGGTAGCTTGGTTGAGGCAGGTTCAACAAGTAGTCTAAGTACAGGAGGACCATTAAGTCCAGATCCACTTTGCACCGACCTTCTTAGCCATGACGAAGGTTACGAAGACAGTGATGATGATAGCGATCATTATGATGATTACAGCAGTGACAATGGTATTTATATGTAATTTATACATATGTATTAGTTATTTTTTATAATTTTTGTATAACAAAAAATGTTTATATTTTAGTTACTTTTAAGATATATCTTATAAATTACTTAAATGACAGTTGAACTGATTATTCATCAGATACAGGTGGAAGCGATGGCGAGGACCCGAGTAACAACAGATCAGAGTTAGGAAAGGAGAGCAGACACAGTAAAAAAGAGCGATTTTTCTGGCAATATAACGTCCAAGCAAAGGGACCAAAAGGACAGCGATTGATAGCTCGAGCACGCCTGGAAGACCCGCACGTTTTGAATGAAGCAACTGATCCGGTATTTAGTCCTCATTGTGCCCTCCGAGGAATTAAACATAGCGGGAAAGCACGGAAAGGCGATGGAAATGATCTTACGCCGAATCCTCGAAAACTTCATAACATCGGACGCGAGTTAGACAAGCTCAATCGTATTATAAATGACATGACACCTGTTTCAGAATTACCCTTCACAGCAAGGCCAAAAACACGTAAAGAAAAGAATAAGTTAGCCTCGCGGGCGTGCCGCTTGAAAAAGAAGGCTCAGCATGAAGCTAATAAGATAAAACTGCACGGACTCGAGGCAGAACACAGTTGAGTATATTTCCTTAATAGAATCTACACACTTCGGTGATTATTAATTACATCATTTCAAAGATCAAATAAAACACAATAACGTGATTTTTCAGGACGTCTTATACAAGGTATATCGCAAGCTAAACACACGCTCGCTGCTAAGTTAGCTGAACCCAATCCGGAGAATCAAGAAGAGCTTACACGACAAATGGAGAGATACTGCAAGTTGGCCACCAGTGAGTAATGTCTTAAAATTTATTTATTGTTTTATACACACGCATGAAAAGTGTATTTATATAAATGTATTATATCTATGTAAATATGATAGCAATTATCATCTTTATACATGCTAACTTGTGATTTCAGAAGTGAAAATAGCAAATCATTCGACAGAATTTGTGAACAAAGTATTGGACAATATTAGAGCTGGAGTTCCTGACGGCGGCATCGATAATTTTTAATATTACAGAAAACTACTGTTTTCTGCTATCAATTGTGTACCTATGCATACATATTGGTTATGTCTACGCGCATGTATGTATGCATATGCTTGTATGTATGCGCGTATATATATACATATATACGTATGTGCGTATAGGATAAAGCTTTATCTTTAAAGTTCAACGCTGTTGAATGCTTTAAAAAACAAACTTATGTGGTTAACACTTATATATAGTTACCTTAATGCATAATTATTATGCATTAATTATACATTTGTTTTGCAAATATTCATCGATATAACTGAGAAAAACGAAACCTTGATAGATGTATATTTGATTTAACATTTAGCCGCTCATAATCACACGAATCGTCTCAGTTTTTTTCTTTTTTTTTTTTTATTTCTTATTTTATTTTTTTAATTTGTTTTTTTATGAAAACGTCTGCATTTTTATCCGTTGTACATATTGGTCAAAATGTATATAACAGTTTTAACGTATCGTGTACGATAGCTTCAGTGATGTATCTTTGTACAAACACACATACACACAGAGTGTATATTTTTTTTTATAAATTAGCTACGGAGCATATATTTTGTCCTTTTATGGAAATATATATTCTGATAAAAGTGCAAGAAAAAAAAATGCCGAATGCCACTTAAAAGATATAAAAATTGATATAAATAAGTTGAAATTAAACGCAACTTTGTCATCTATGGTAATTTTGCAGGATGCGAAAAGAATCCGATGAAATATATCATCAATGTCTATTATATCAGTCAGTGTTGTTGCATACAATGGTTTTAATTTACATAAGAGAATGCAGCACAAGGTTTCTTGCTCTAAAATAATTGTAAAAATAACGTAATATAGTATTCGATGTAATCATGATGTTTTTATTATTTGTTGATACTATAACATGTTTTAATTGTTTTTTTTTTGCGTAAAAAAAGCGCGAATATAATTAGATAAGTGTAGTCTTTTGAAAATCAAGGTTTCGAAATTGTTGATTGCTTAACGCAACGATATATTAATTGACATTGATGATTTTTTTTTATATGTCGAAGATGTAGTTTTAAATGTAGTAATAAAAAAAGATCTATAACGTGCAGAAGTTGCACTTAGGAACGAGCTTTGAGTGATGTAATTGTTTGCTGTTTGCTGACTCGATCTACCTCAGAACGAAACGCTATACCTATAAATATATATGTATATGTATGTGCAAATATTGTATATTTATATCAGATAAAAACATTAGGTAAGTTCGTGTGGTTTGCGCCAGAATAATTTGGAAATAAAAAGATTGTCGAATCGTCATGATGTTCGCACGCAATCCAGTATAAAAAAAAATAAAAAAAAAACAAAAAAACAAAAAAAAAGCAACGTGTACCTTCCCGTAGGCTTTAAATTGACGCGCGAAATCACACAAACATTTTTGATTACCTGATATACATGTATATATTTGCATTGAAAATAAAATAATTATGTGTACATGGAAAGAGTCTTGTGTATATGAAAAGATTGTAATCGTGGCGTCAGAAAAAGTGACATGCTGTTTTTTTTAAGATTTTAGGTGAGATACAATGCCTGGATGTAAATCCTTTCTGTTTATCATGTGACATTTAGAACAATTATACGCCGCGGTTAGAATTATATTTTGCTAATTACTAATATATAATAGATATATTTTAAATATGCAAGATGTTAATCCGTATTATATATATATATATATTCATAATATATATATATTCGTACTAATATTTTTTTAATCAATTTTTGTATGTAAAGTTGCGCATAGTATAGTGATAACGAAAAAGTACAGATATATAGTCATATATATATACATATATATATATACATATATATACATATATATATATATATACACATATAACTGTATGCATATATATAAAAATTTATAAATACAGATGTTATATAATCCTTATCAAATCGTTATGCAGTTTAATTTATTGTTATACAGAGTATATTATATGTGTAAACGTTGGACAAATTCAATGAGATATCACGAGATGTATAACACAAAACGTCTCATTCCGAATCGATGTCATTGTAATCACGAATGTGCGACGAAGTAATAAGCGTGTATGTAAGAATTTTCTGTTCTTCTAAGATGTGTGCAATTACGTTCGTGCGAAACGTTTCCCATTATTTCGGCGATGATTTGAATATTTTTATGATACTGTTTGCGGTGTGTTTGTGTTGTGTTCGCGAGCATTTGTGATGCCCGAGCATAAATAAAATATAAATTGACGTGAGAAAAATAGCGCAACTTTTTGTTATTACAAGTTATTACAAGTCGTTACAAGTGAATAAAAATAAAAAACGATTATATAAAAATTGCACTTGGCGTGCAGGCGCATTCCCGGTATCGGTCACATTATTAATCGAGTTACGGCGGCAAACGATCCGATGACAAGCGATATTTCGTCAGAATGTAAAAATGATAAATTGTCATTTTTATTCTAATAAAAAAAGGCAACCATGTGAACGGAGTTTTCTGCGAGCACGTAATTCTATACGTAATATATATTTGTCATTATTTTAGAACATAATTATTTTTAGAATCAAGATTGGTCTTGCGAGATTCTATAAAAACATTTATATGCGCAATACTATTTATAATTAGAAACATAGTCTCCCTGCTCATTGAAAATTCATATGCACGTGTTTTGTTTGCTGTTTTCTACTTTTTTAAATCATATAAAAGAACTTAAAAAATATAAAATGCATATAATTTTGTTTCTTCGTGATGTATTTGAATATGATGGGTCGAGGAGGTCATAAATATAATTGGTTTTTCAAGCACAAGTAAATAAATTATATCTAATATCGCACATTGTAAAGAAATCATATGTATATAAACTTTAGGGCCGATCTTTCATCACTATGATTAACTCAACCGGCCGATTATTTCATTAAAATTAACGAATCGTTCAATAAAATTGGTCGGAATTGACCAATCACGGATGACATTTGATCGACCAATTAGCTTAATCCAAAGAGTGATGTGAAACCGGCCTAACAGTCTCTCGAAATATATCTCGAACTGTCTTCTTCTCTTTCTTTTCTCTGCGAACTATGAGAAAAAGAAGAAAGAAAAAATTCGAGATATTTTCGAGAGTGACTCGATTTTTCAATCTCTCAGCACTGGATACAATGAGCATGCGCGAATTCTGTCGGCGATCTTTCACATTTCCATCACTCGAAGAAAGAAATACAAAACACTAAAAAGAGACACGCACGCACATACACGTAGTAAGTGGTATACTACAGTAGTGTCAAGACAATTTGCTTCTGTCTATAATTTTGCTCCATAAGCTTCGAAAGGGAAGCGCCCCCCGGAGAATTCGTGACAGTGTCGCATGACGATTCCGTACGGCACGTGAACATCTGCATGCTTGCAGTTATGTGCTTCCATTGTGAGAATACAAGTGCTTTATGGTGATAATATGTCAAAATCAAACATAAGGAAGATAACGGCTGACCCTACGAAATGTAATATAGACTCTTCTCGACGGCCGAGCGTGTTTGAGAGGTTGGGCACCAAACCAGCAATCGCCACCAACGCCGCTCAGAATACATCGGATTACTGTAGAAATTGGGCACTCAACGGCAGTTGTTCTTACGGAAAGAATTGCAAGTGAGTGCCTTGTAATTCTTGGACAAATTTCACTCATCGCGATTACTTCCCCCGATGTACACGTTGAGGAATTTCTCAACCAATTTATTTCATAGATTTAGACAGAAAAACTATACCTATGTATGACATATAGTTTCACATGCACACACATTTTGCTGTGAAGGAAAGTTGAGAACAAAATAAACAGTACTACGAAGACATAAATTTTCATTTGTTTTAATATGTTTTTTTTTTTTTAAACAAAATATATCTGGTTGTTAAAGCTTGATTTGCCAGTTTACTCGCTTGTTTCACATGGCAACATGATGTAAAAATTCGAGATTTACAAGATTGAACATAAAGATCTTATAAGACAGTTTTTCTAATGAAACATATTGTTCGCTGGTGATTATTGAAAACAATAATGTTGCGTTTTTCTTTGTCAATTAGATACGCAAATACTCATACGTTAATAAGCCCGTCCAAGCGTGCTAAGAAGGATAATGCAATCGCAAACGCATCATCGGTAAGCACGTAAGATATATTGCCATTTAACATTTCCAGTTTTTGTACAACACACACATGGCATGATATAGAGATAACATGAAAAATTTATTTTTATTTTTTAAATTTAAAGAATGTTTTTTTTTGTTGGTTTCTTCAATGTATAGCACATCGAAGATCCTTTCAAACGGCTTACTTCGAAGATTGTAAAAAAGGCATCGCACAGTCCAGACTTGAATATAGAAGAGTGGAATCAAACGGATCTCGAGTACGAAGACGAGAAAGCATTGGAGAGACGGCGGCAGTTGTTACAGCGAGAATTGGAATTACAAATGAAGAAAGATAAGGAAGTACATGGCAAGGATAAAATAAGACAGAAGAAAAAAGCTATGAGCTCTTCTTCCAGTTCACATACTTCTAGCACATCTAGCAGTAGCAGCAGCTCCAGCAGCGAAGATTCGTCTTCCACGTCTACATCAGATTCACGAAAGAAGGTCAAGAAAATTAAGACTAAGAGACATCACAATGCTTCTATTGATTACAATGAGGATAAAGAGAAAAAGAGAAAGTAAGCATTTTATCTTGTGGTACACAATGCTCTTCATAGCTAATACATGATAATTATGTCATTTTGTTATAAACCTTATGCATAATTACGTCATTGCAAATATTAATTGAATTTGATTTTGCAAATGTGTTATAGATTAAAGCTCAAAAGGCTGGGAACAAAAAATGACAAAGCTGTCAGCAAGAAGAAACGCAAGCTCGACAGCAGTTCCACGAAGAAAGATCTTACGGCGAGGTCTGTGAAAAAGCATGGTTCGTCTTCTGCGTCGAAAAAGCACTCCGGTTCCTTACATGGTAGATCACCCACGAGTCAACAGGGATCTTCAGGCGGAGTCGCGTCTACGTCAGCAATAGTTTTAGGATCGTCAGTTTCTGTTGCGCATCACGCTGCGTCCAGCAAGATCCGCGAAAGAAACAGAAGTGAATCGCCGAAATCAATAAAACCTAATCGAGAGATGGATAAAGAGGAAAGCAGACATTACAAGAAGGTGCGTGACGCGGACGAGTGTCTCTCCAAAGACACTGTCAAGTGCAAGTCGTTAGATAAAATCAAGGAACAGCAAGAGAAGGAAAAGACCCGTGCGATCGATGAGAAGATCAAGTCGGACGACAGGCAGAGATCTAAGTGTAAAGAAAAAGATGTGCATTCGCGTACGCCGCCGCTACCCACGTCATCAGATAGATCGTCCAAACATCAAAATGTCAAGGAGAATGTGAAGACGCGACGCAGTCGGACGCCTGATAAGGCGCCGTCGAGATCGAGGCGCGATCTTACTCCGATCAAAAATGTAGAAAAGCAAAGTAACTCGTCGAATCGCGCGAGAGATGCGGAGAAGAAAGAGCGCGATTCTCACAAGAGAGACAAGAGCAAAGAACGAGAGGATGTGAGAAAGAGCGAGCAAAGTTCTTCCAACAAGGCACCGAAGCAGACGGCACTTCCGAGCCAAGACGAGAGCTATCGAAGAAGCAAAGACAATTTCGACGAGAAGACCTACAGCAACGAGAAACCGCGACAGAAGAGTCGCGAGCGTCAACGCGAGAAAGAGACGAGAGAGGAACGTTACTCCAGACTTCCTCGCGATCAGCGACAGGAACCTCAGCGCGAGAAAGATAAAGACGAGTCTCAAGAGCGTTGCCGTAACGAGAGACAACGGGAACGAGATCGCGATAGAGATCGCGATCGCGAGAGGGAACGCGAGCGCGACAGAGAGAGAGACAGAGATCGCGACCGAGACCGAGAACGTGACCGTGAACGGGAGAGAGACAGGGAGATGCGTGAGCGGGATCGTGACCGAGACAGAGAAAGAGAGAAGCCCATGAAGTCGCGAGAAAGGGACGTGCCCAACGTGGTTTCGTCATCCACGTTGAGCTTATCGGTAGATAAAAACTCGCGTTACAACAGCAGGACTAAGGAACGATCCTTGACTAAGGATGCGTTCGAAAAAAGCAGCGGGACTCGCGAGCGCAGCAGGAGCGAACGCGAACGAGAACGGTCCGAGACGAAAGCGCTCGCCGAGCGTGAACGGAATTCCACGCAGTCACGTTTAGAGGGAAGGTATGAACGTAGCGGTGTAATCGAGAAAGACGCATCGTCGAGTCGCAGTAAGTCGAGCGTGAACTCGCCACGGGATCGCATGGATCGTTTTCGAGAGACATCCTTAGATCGCGCGTCTTTGCACGACAAAGGCGGACACACTGTAACGTCATCGAGCGTACAATCGGCCGCACCGTTGTCTACGATACCGTCGACCCCGTCTTCCTCGTCAGCGGCAGCCGCGGCACCTGCTCTGTCATCGTCTCGCGATCACCTGATAGATATGGTAGATGGTCACTACGACAGGGACCGGCACAGAAGATTTGGCGTGAGATACGAGCGAGGACACACGTCGGAACACCCTGCTAGAAAAGACCAAGCGCGAATTGAATCGAGTCGCGTTCCGAATAAGATCGATCGGATAGTTGATCGTCGGGACGCGACCAGTCCACGACGCGCTATAGAGGTGGACAGGAACTTTGGTAGAAACTACGGCAGAATGCCGGAGCACTGGGATGAGCAAGAGGAGTCGTCGTCTCACGTGGAATATCGCGATCACGCTCATATTCACGAGGAGGACAGGAGGAAAACGATTGAAGGAAGAAGATATGACAGTCCTTTTGAAGAGAGACGCGTTGCTCGCGAAGAACGTTCCAGGGAGTCGAGGTACGTGATTCAGGCAACGGAGCGGACTGCTTTCGACGATCATCGTCATCATCACCATCATCATCGACATCCTGTGTATCCTAGCGAAAAACTGAGACCAAGTGGAACTAATACTAGGTAAAAATAATATGTAATTAGTTGGATTATTTATGTATTATTAAAAACAAACAGTGTATATTGATTGTTCTTTCTATATCGTTATCGAACAGAGAAGAGACCATTTCCAACGATGATTGGGAGGGACATCATCGCGATGAGCATAGTCGAGACCGAGGTTATCCAGCGGTGGAATGGGAGGAACGAGAACCTTGGCGCACAAGAACCTTGTGGGAAGGCAGGGACAGTCTTCCTCGTTCGGAAACACACGACGACGAGTGGAATTCCCGATACGACAATTCTATAGCCGACTGGAAGCCCAACGATGTGCGCAAGTGGGACAATCAGAAAGTTCACGTTCGATCGCATTACAGAAAAGAGCGTTCGAAGGAAATTGGAGAATCTGTGCAACATAGGTATAGCACCGGATTGGCACAGGTTTAAAATAAAAAATTAAATCGAGAGACTGTGCATGTTTCCATACTAATCGAGAGTTCTTCGCTATTTCAGCAAACGACGGTCGTATAATGTGCCAGAAACAAGAGAAGAGCCGGTAATTCATCCCTCTGCTAAACAGGCTGCTATTTACGGTAGCATGAAAGAGGAACCTATCAATAAGAAACTGATGGAACTTGCCGAAGGGAGATTGTGCACAACTACCACTAGAGAAAAGTCCACCGATAGTTTCCAGAAGAAGACCTTGCAGAAGGAGAAGCCGGAAATCAAGGAACCTGTTGCAACAGAACCGAAACGTCCTGTCACCGATGAATCCTTGCAAACTCTCCACACTGAGAGTGATTTAAGTGACATTAGCGACGATCCTGATGATATACTTAACATGGAGGAAGATTTTGTGGTACGTATGATGTGTATTATATTGTTTTTATTATAATATACAATTTTTTTTTTTTTTTTTTTTACGTGGAGGAAATCCTCATGGACACCCTCACCCCCGGGGGAGGGGCAAGGGTAGTGCCGGACTCGTACCGGCTAAAACCCCCACGGTGTGCCGACCGTGCGCGGAAAGACCTGGGAACTCTGGAAGAACTCGCCGCGGGTCTTCCCCCGTATTTTAATGATAACATGCTCGGGAAAGTGGTTGGTACACCCTCCCACATCTCGAATACCGGCAGCAAGGTAGGGCACACACTACCTCGCTGCCTCGACTGGGGGAGACCGCGTGCAAGACAAGTCAAAGCCCCCACTCTGACCCGTCACGGTTCCCTATAGTGATTATTTGTCTGCATAGTAGTCGGTGGTACTACGCAGCTACTACTCGCATCTTAGGTCGCCGGGGCGATGGCCTGACTAGGTGACCGGTCACTTCAACATCTACCGCTCCAACCTGACACTACTCGAGAGGCGCCTAGCTAGCCTTCCGGGACTTGTGTCAGGTGGTTGACGCTATCCCTCCCGGAGAGAATTGGCGAGGCCGTCCGCGGAGGTAGACAAGTGCTCTTCTCTTCACTCAGAAGAGCTAGAGCCCGGCCCAACTCCCGCTCCGTGGCCTCCTTCTGCAGCACTTGTTCAACAGAAGGAGGCCACAGACACATCTACATCTCTTTTTGTTCTTTGCAAAAGAAACATATGTTTTGTTGTTACTGTATAGGATATAGAAAGTACAGCGCGAACAAATAAAAAAGTTCCGGAAGTTGCGAGCCGTGATGCACAGCCGACTACACAAGAACCGACTCAGGGGTCTCCAAAAGAGTCTGCAGAAGAAGCTATTTTCAGTTCAAAATCTAAGGATAATGCCGACACGGTGTCATTGAAGTAAGACATATAAATCTTACACAAAGTACCAATCTTTTAAAATAATTATGTATATGCAAATTTTAGTTTAAAAAAAAATTAAATGTATTGCCTTGTTAATAGAAACATGGAAGACGATAATATGGAAACAATGGATTTCGAAGAAATATCTGACGGCGAGCTAGAAGAAGATATCAAAACGAGTGGCAAAGGATTAGGTGATGCCCTGGGTGTTGATTGGGAGTCTCTCGTGAAGGAAACGCAAGCGAGAAGAACCGTATCGTCTAGTCAAGATTCTACGAAGAATCGATGGCAATGCAAAGCTATCTTTTATAGAATTGGTATATCCAAAAAATATGCGGGCGAAGATTTTGTAAATAAATTGCTTGCAAAATATGAGAAAAATGGTAAGTGCTTTTATATTTGTAACGTCCCTCTGTAATATAAAAAATAAATTCTTTCTGCAATATAAAAAAAAGATCTAAATCTGCGAATAATAGTCATGATAACATAATTTATGATCTCGTTTTATAGATCATAATAAATTACTACTTGATGACGTTGCGCTAATGCACACGGCACTTGCACGAAGTCGTATGCTACAGGACTTAGGTAATGGTGTAATACACGCCGTAGATGATTCCTTGTACAGGTGAGCTGCATATGACGAAGTCATACTGAATATTCAATAGCAAATCGCAAAATCTGTTTTATATGACCGTTTCACAATTTACATAATTATTGTGTATATATTTTATTCTATTTTTTTTTTTTTTTTTCTACAATATTCTCTCTGATACACGTAAGAAATCTTATTTCTTCACAGAAATAATAATGCGGGTTACGACGAAGACGTGGACTACGATTGGGAAACACTGAAACCAAGTGCCGCTTTACAAGAAGAAATAAAATGCCTATTACAACCAGTATAAAAGAAAAAAGATTTATCTTATTAAATTTAAATATTTAAATTGTGATTGAAAATTTTTTTCTATACACAAATTATATCAGTATATTCTCACTATATATGTGCACGTTAAATACGTATACCGTACATACATATATGTATGTATATATAAGATACAAGTATATGTAAAATAGATTATCTGTGTCGACTGTGCCTGGTTTCTCATTAGAACAATTTCTATTATCGTGATTTCTCGCAAGCTGATCTAATCATGAACAAGAAAAATCTTCAGTTTCTATTATGGATATTCGCATTGTTTTCGATAAAGACCAATATGTTTTGCGTTAATTTTAATCGTGAGTATTGAATATGCACTTTTTTTTATAGAATGTCCTTATATTTGTTTTTGTTTATATAATGTACATATATATATATATTTATATCAATCCAGAGATTACAAATAATGCGATAAATACGATTATTTTGAGATTGATTTGCATTAATCACTTATGCGAACACAGGCTGCACCGATATCATTTTGTAGTATACTCCTTGCCTTTCCCAACAGGCGTTCATTAATCTATTTAAAAAAAAGTAAAAAATTATAAGACAATAATTAAGATATTTGTGATATATTTAAAGTGTTTCCTCATACTCTTGTGTAAGGATGTATCGATTCATCTTGTGGTATCTGACGTTTAGACAACTCAAGATTTGTACGATACAGTTCATACAAAACAAGACCTGAAATATATATTATTATAGAAAAGTAAATAAATTAACTTAAAAAAATGAAAATCTGTAGTTCATTTTGCTTAACTAATTAGTTAACATCGCGCAAATAAATTTTTCTTGTTTTTAGTATATGTTGTACCTTTTTTAATAGAGTCTCCAGAACTTATAGCGTTCAACGCAGAAAGTACATCGTTACAATAGGTTTTCTTAATTTGCAGTTCTGTATCGGTAAGATCTGAAATATAATGCAGTATATATAAAAAAAGTTCGTAAAAGTGATGATACACACACTATAAGTAGGAAATAAGAAAATATTACATTTTACCTTTCCATTTAAGATCAGAAGTTCTACCGAAGTAAGAGATTATACTATACTTAACATCTATCAGAATGTAATTAGTGACAGGTACCAATTTCGACAATTCCGTTTCTACAAACTTGAGAATTTCCCGCGGGGTCTTGTGTACAACGTCAAGCACAAGTGCTTGTAATGCCGAACGAATGCATTCGATCTAAAAAAAATATTAAATCACATTCGTAAGGCAAGAACAAAAATTCAAAATCAGATCTTTGAGTTGTAACATAAAAAAGCCATGTGTGCATATAACTTTAATTTATTTATTCTATGCTTATTATTTATAGATATGCACATTTCATCAGCTTCCGGATATCACCTGTCTATAATTCACACTGATTCGACACGTGTCGCAGATCCAGGGAGAGCCGTTATTGAGAGGATCGCGAGGTAACAAATGTCCCGAGCAATCGTTTTTCGCGCAGAGAAGCGCACCGAGCCGAGATCCGAATTCCTAGGACAAACACAGCGTCTCGCGTGAACGTTTCTTGCGCGAGATTGCGAAGAGAATATTAGACGTACCGAAGGATCGGAGCACCTGCTGCAGTTGCAAAAGAAGACTTTGGTAGCTCTGAGAAACTGTCTTCTCTTCAACGTGTCCCACAGCAGATCGGTGTACGACATGGCGAGCTCCTCGCCGAATGCAATAGGCATCGCGGCGCTCACGTACAGTCGTTGCCGATCGTCGAAGTGGTGCCTCGTGTTCGGCACGCAGCAATGATTCTGCAACGCGCCCATCGGATAAAGACCGCGTAAACTCGTGGTGCGATCGCGGTCCACCGTCGCGACCATCACCTCGAACGAATTCGTATTGAAAATCCCGGAAATCCGTTTCATGAGTTCCATCTGCTCCTTGTTGGGAGTATTGCTCACGTTCCTTTTTATCAGGTCGATCTGCGGTGACCAATAACGGAAGTGCTTGTGTTTTACAATAGAGGTGTGTATGTATTTAAAAATTTAATAAGAATAAAATATTTAATAAAATGTAAGAAAAACTTTATAGACAATATAAAAAAAAACAAATATTTGAAATCTAGCACCTCACGATTCTGAATAAGATTCGAATGGCATTCGAAGGCGTATAAGAGTTCACGCTGCTTCCTCGACAACGTGAGACCGCGTATCGGTACTACCGCGAGCAACAGGTCCTTGGACCAGGTGGAGCCGCAGATCGGTGCCCACTCCTTCAGAAACCGGCACTCAGTTTCGGCGTGCCGCGCGGAATTCTCACATTCCGTCGAGCAGATCGGTAAGCCGCAACCGCTGTCGCAAGGAAACAGCGGACAGTCACTCTTGTAGCAGACCACGCACATCGGCGGGTACTTGCTGTAACATCGCGGTCCTATCAGCAACGGTGCGTCCGTGAAGATCAACTCGCCAGCTCGAATGTCTCGTGTGGCAAACATACCGCGACCTCCCAAGGGAGAATGTTCGATGGTCCACAGACGAGATTCATCTCGCAAGAGATTGTTCTCGCGCAGATGAAGCTCGAGCAGTTCTTCCACCTCGCGCGGTTCCATCATAAACGCACTTCTGTTAACTTTTCCCGTAGCGCGATACTCTTTTTACTTTTATATATGTGCAATCGTCTTCTCTTACAAACACCTGACGAGAACGTATTTACCACAGTGCCTGTTTCAACAGGCACTGAGCCAGAGTGATCTTGATAGATCGATTAAAGGAACAAGAATAGCTTAGCTTTCGTAACATAGCTGCGAGTTCAATTCACATATGAATGAATTATGCAACTCTAGTGCTCTAATTAATTTTTCGAAGTTACAAATGATCGTGAAACGAGTTTGAGATATGAAACGTGGGAAACACTGATCTTATTAGAAATGGGAGTTTTAAAATAGAATTACGATTTGTCAATATACGCGCTCGCCTGGAAAGCAGCCAAACTTACCTACCTTGTTTATCTTACGAAATCTCATCAAATAGTAAACAAAGCGCGTAAACATGCCGGAATAAATGATTTCTTCCAGAACGTAAGGCATCATAATATTTTTTCACATATCATTTTTAATTCTCTGTCGAGTATAAGTTGTTATATTCGCTCAATTGATGTAAAAGTTATTTACAATAGTGTTTCTCAGTATGTTCGCGTTCGGGTATCGATTTGCGCTGAAAATTGTGAAATATTGATCCGTTTTCCGCAACTGAGAACATGCCTGACTTTATTACAGCTTTCAAAGAACTAATCTATCATTTTTCATTTTTGTAATCAAGAACAAAATAAATCAGTAATTACAAAATTGTGTTGCTTCAACAATAGATAACAATAGTAAGTGCGTGTCAAAATGTCATGTATGTTCTCCTTTGGCACGTCGCAGATGCAAAGCTGTACAGACAAAGACGCTTATGTCTTTACATATGAACTTGAACTTGTACTTTTCATTATTAACATATTATTGAGGCGAACATTCTTGCCTGTAGACAAACTGCATTCTACGAATCTACAAAGTGTAAATTAAAACGTCTGGGGATATCGATTATTGCCAACTCTACGTTGCTCTCTCGGTTTTGTTTAATAGTAGAAAAAATATCGTGATCAAACATCGACACGATTGTTTCACGCAAGCGTATCTAGCACGTAATAGCTATTTGTATGGCCGGACGTTGCCAAGGACTACGGTTCAAGTTGTCGTCGTCGTCGTCGACGGGATATCGTGAGCGGCATCGCTAAGAACAACGTGCATACATACTACGTATATACACCGGCCTATGCCGCGTCAGCAATATATGCGGCATACCGTACTGTGTACAAAATTATCGAAAGTGCGGTGTTCCACGACGAGACTCGCGTTCTCCCTTTTTTTATTGCCCGCCGTCGCACAGATATGGGAAGGTAATTGGAAGGAAGGATCCATCAGTCCTTCCTGGTATCTCTCTCCCCCCTCTTCATTCTAAGAGAATCCTTCCGCTTTTCAATTCTTTCAGAGGGATCACGCGGTATTCCTGTATCAAGTGTAAAATTAACTATATCTCTCTTTTTCCCTCCTCCTCTCTCTCTTTCTCTGCAGGATTTTAACTAATAACGCAGCGGTGATATAGAGAAGGTCACGGACGAGCAATGACATTATAGTAACGTGACTCGGGACAATATTATTATGAGTTTAACTGAGAATTGCTATTTTGTTGAGAAAGTTGCTATAATATCGTGAAACTCTTTTATTCGTTCTTCATATATATGTTCAGAGAGAAAGAGAGAATATACCTTTATATATAGTTCAAGAGTTCTAATTAAATATATACATTGTACATACTGTAGCTTTTCTTTTTTTCTTTATGATTATTCTTTATGATTATGTTCTTTATGATTATTACTGTCTAAATTCTTTAAGTTTTTGAATTACGAGATTTTGTTGTCACTTGATATAATTTGCTAATATATTTATCGAACAAAAAGCAATTCGTTTTGTCTAATCACGTAGTAAACTTAATGTGGAACCACGAGTACTAAATATGTATCGACCGTAAACGTGTAAGCATAATTGATATACTTCATGCAGCTGTTATATCCAACATGAAGCGAATAGATCGCTATCTCTCGTTAGTTTATACCGTGTAATGGCTTTATGTATTTTCCGATCTATGTATAATATATACCGAATATGTACCGAATATAATGCATACGTACACGAACATAGACATATCTTTATACATGACATGTGCTTATAAGCGTGCACACATCTACACATCAGCAACAAATCATACGTATATGTATAACATGCTATATAATCATGCTACAAAGGTATGTAGGGTCACTTAGACTGGCTCATAAGCGGAGTTACTGTTCGCCATCTGCAACAAGGAGTGCGCACAAAAGTTGTATTTTTGTTCTAACAATATTGTCGGCCACGATAACGGTGTTTGCGCTAGGACCGGATTGTAGCGGAGATCCCTGCATGTACGGGATCTGTTTGGACAACGAGAACAGGTACATATAGACGCAAATTTGCTCTTGCAAAACACACACACACACACACACATCTCGACAGTCTAACAAGACTCGGATGTAACTTTCTTTGACATAATATGGACATGAGTTATGCGCGGGTATAAACTAAGGATAAATGTAGGAACGAGTGCAATTTTTATAATATTCTCAGAATTTCGCGCGATAAAGATACACGATGAAGATAACACACTTACTCATACGCGACAAAGTTATTTAAAGATCAAATAATTTGACGAAAAGAATATAATTTAAAGCTTGTGAAAATATAAAAAACTCAAATGCGAGTTATTTAAAGATCAAATAATTTGACGAAAAGAATATAATTTAAAGCTTGTGAAAATATAAAAAACTCAAATGCGAGATATGCAAAAGGGATAGATAAAAATTAGAAAAAAGTATTTATTTTTCTGTCTTGCAAAACAACTTTGCGGATCATGTCAGCACGTACTCTTGTTACTGCATCGACGGCTACACGGGGATTAATTGCGAAATCAATTGGGACGAGTGCTGGTCAGATCCTTGTCTCAATGGCGGCACGTGTAACGACGGCGTCGCCGCGTACAATTGCACTTGTCCCGACGGTTTCGTAGGTACATAAATTGCTTTACTCTTTTTTTTTTGTTTGCTCGTAACGATAAATTAAAATCGACGAAACTATATGACAATTTAAATAAAAATACTAGGTACCAATTGCGAACAGAGATACAGCGAATGTTCGAATCATCCGTGTCTCAACAATGGCACCTGCGTCGATTACGATGGCATCACCTGTCAATGTCTAGACGGTTATTCAGGTGCGACGAAACTCTTGATAATAAAAATCATCTGACACATTTTTTCATTATTCTCGTTGTCTTGCTTGTAGGAGATTACTGCGAGATCGACGCCTCGGTTTGCAACGATACGATATGCAAGAATTCCGGCGAGTGCGTCGAGGGGCCTGGATTCTCATTTTATTGCCGTTGTCGCGAAGGTAAAAATACAAAAAAATCGTCTAAAATTACCTCTCTATAAGCAAACAAATATTTCTCAGCTTGCTACTGACTTTGTAATTTTTATGATCCAAAAAGGATGGGCCGGTACCCTCTGCGACGTCGATATTGATGAATGTTTGGAGTCGCCGTGCAAAAACGGCGGCCTCTGCATCAATATTCCAGCTTCCTATACTTGCGCTTGTTTATTCGGTAAATTACTTCGATTATTTATGAGTGAACTTGTTGATATATATTTTTCTAGATGATCAAATACAATGTCAATTAACGACCAATTCCATTTTCGCGCACACTCTTACTTTATATTGTTTTAAAATAAATATAATATGTAACATTTCAAAGGTTTTACTGGCAAGGATTGCGACAGAGCGATCGTGCCGTGCGACGAGAATCCTTGTCAAAACGGTGCGGTGTGCTTGCTGGAAGACGAGCATCAGGTTTGTTACTGCGTTCCCGATTATCACGGCGCGTTGTGTGAACTCAAATACGACGATTGCGAGTCCAAATTCGCTCGATGCGACAACGGAGGCACTTGCGTCGACGGTATCAACAGCTTTACTTGCTCTTGTCCACCGAATTACGGTGGTCCGATGTGCGAGTACAGTTTCTTCTCGACGACCACCAGCATGGAAGGAGCGGATACGTCCGAAGCGGAAACGAGTCTAATTAAAAGTACGACCTCCGTTGTATCGCCCGAGGCATCGACTTCGATAGTGGATACTTCGGTATCGTTATCGTCACCATCGACCACTAGCTTTTCTGTGTATTCGACGACCCCGAGAACAAGCAGTTCACATTACACGAAGAGATACACGTTTCCAGACAAGACGACCATGACCTCAGAATACGAAGATGGAAGTTCCACCGGTGCCAGTAGCGATGTTAGTGTTTTTCTTAGCGTTTCATCTACGACGTCCACGACTGTCAGAGACACGACTCAAGACAATCTCGTTACGTCCGAGTCGGTGACGTTGCCGTCAGGAACTACCGAAAGTCACTTCCGTACAACTGAGACGGGAAGCACCGAAGCTTATTTTCCAACCGGAAGATCAGTACGCGACGACGAAGTTACGAAAGAACCCAGCGATCAGACAACAAAGACGTACTCGTCTTACGATCAGACCACAAAAACATATTCACCGACTGATAGAACGTACGAAAATGTGACGCATGTAACAGGATATACAATGAGTTTCAGGTGAATATGACGAATAAATTATCTTGTAAGAAGTGTTTTTAAAACATTGCAAATTAGTTTTTACATCATCGTCTAATATACAATACATGTACGCGAGATTTTGCGAAGCTTTTGTGATAACACTGCATGTTTCTACACAGTCATCAACCAACAATGCTAACTACGAGTGAAAAGGAAAGGAGCACCGCACAAAGTGTCGCAACGGAACATAGTTCTACAGACGCATCGTTTTCCTTCAACACAAGTGTGTTCCAATATACAACAGAATCAGCACGCAACAGAACCTTCGACGTCGGAACTACAGTTGTAGGTTCGCCGAAAACTGTTCTACCTCTGACCAGCTCATCAACACTGCCATCGGTATTATCTTCCTCAACCGTGAAGTTCGACATTCCCACGGTACCTCTTCCGTTAACATCCACCGGCATATCCTTATTAAATCAAACTGATACCGAAAGTGTCATCACCGAAATCAGTGCTTGCCGCGGGAATCAATGTTCAACGAGCACCACCGCTTTAACTCCACGTAATGTTACCGAAGTGAGTAGCTTTACACAAAACTAATTACAATTTGTATTCAAAAGAGAAAAGACTTTGAAAATTAATTAAGTCTACCTTTTATTTTTTATTTCTCATATAAATTTTCTCCTAAACTAAAAAGAGATCTTGAAAGAGATGTAACGTGTGTATTTTTTATATATATCATATTTGTATATTGTCCAGTATGCCGATGGTTGCAAGACTGATTCTACCATTACGCAAGCGGCTTTCAACGGCAAATCTTTTGTCAGACAACGCGTCGAAGTGATAATCAGCGATGACAAAAGTGCAACGCTTCAAATTTACGTTAAACTTCGAACGGCATTTAAAAATGGAATAATATTGCACGTTTACTTCGACAACGAGAGATACTCCTTGGTGTACTTGGAGCTTGGATCGTTGAAGTTCCAGTTCTCCTGCGGTCTGGAAACAATGTTACTCGGCGAAATCGACGCTATTATCGATAATGGTTTCGAAGTGGGCATCGATATGACGTATGTGCATTGTTTGCATTAAAAACAATTACATTCCATCAACTTTTAATGTAAATTCTATCATTTCCTGCAATTGTTTTTTTGTAAAAATATTACAAAAAAGAACATATTTCTCTTTTGCCAGCTTTCATTATGTTGCTAATGATGAAAACGAGAAATGCTTCGCCAAATTGCTGGTAAACGGCACCATGTCCGTGACCGGCGAACAAATACTGCCGCAACGAGGAATGATTCCAAAATACGCCAATCTTTACATAGGAGGCATCCCATTAACGTTTTCGCACTATTTCCCCCACGTAGCTATGGGATTTATCGGTTGCATGGATTCTCTGAAGGCAGGAATTTTCACAAAATGTTATATTCAAAATCGATTTCTTTTCCAGTTTTTTAACTTCTTTTTTCTTCTCTCGCGCGCATTTTTTCCAAGTGAAACTTTCATTGCAGGTGAACGGCATTTCGCGACATTTCATTCACGATTCCATGGAAACCTTTCAAATCGAAGAATGTACGTCATTTTTATGTTTGTCGAATCCGTGTCAGAATTTCGGCGCGTGTGAAGAAAGCGACGGTAGAATTCGCTGTAAATGCATAGCAGGGTAAATACTTACATTATGATACACAGCAACTAAAACAAGAACGTTTTTAGAAACTCTTGTTTGTCCTCTGATACATATATTATTTGCAGCTACACCGGACCTTTATGTGAGCACTCGGCGTGCAACGACAATCCTTGCTCGATAGGTGCGACGTGCGTAAGCTCGCCGGGAACTGGTTTTATTTGCGTTTGTCCGTTCGGCAGTCACGGGCTTTTCTGCGAAGAAGGTAAATCACTGTAACATACATGAAAAAGAGCCTAACAAAACATTTTAATACATATTCCATGCACTGAGAGCGCAATGCGACGAAATTACAAATCGATTTGCTCTCGCCAGATGCTATCCTGGTGCGGCCGGCTTTCTCGGTCCTTGTTCCCGGCTTCGCCTCGTACATCGCTTACGGCGTGCCGACTTCAATAAAGAACACAATGGAGCTGAAGCTACGACTCATCCCTCGCACGTTCGATCAAATCTCCTTGATAGCATATCTCGGACAGCGAGGCTCGCGTCGCGATGTCTCGGATCACCTCTCGATAACATTCGTGCGCGGTTACATTATGCTCACGTGGGATTTAGGTTCCGGCGAGTGATCAATGAATATAAATATTAAATCCTGTTATATATAATATATAACATATAGATCTCACATCTAATGTATCAAGCGGAGAATGTATGTGTGTATGTGTGAAAGATATAAAAATATATTTAAAGAATATATTATTCTTACAGGAGTGCGAAGAATCTTTACCAGCGACTCATTAAATTCCCTGAACGTAGCGGGATCGGCCGGTAAAAGTAAAACATACAGTCTTCGAGTTGGCAGAAGAGGAAAAGAAGCGTGGCTTGCTGTCGAGGGTCTCAGCAATGTGACCGGTCAAGCGATAGGATCTATGACTCAACTCGATGTATCGCCAGTTCTTTATATTGGTATGTTACGAATTGAAGAGAATTTGGCACAATGTCAGCACTCATATCGTCTTTCATCACACATTTTATTTTGCTAAATGTAATCATCAATCGTATCTGACATCATTTCATTATTTTATATTTGACGTCGACGATAAACATAAATCTTGACATTGACGAATAAATATCAAGATGATATAGCACGCGTGGCGTTAAATATGACGTTAAGTAAGTAAAACGTACGTTTTATGTAGAGAAAATTTGTTTTCTTAAAGGTGGCTATAAATCCAAAAATTTCGAAACATTGCCGCATGATTTACCTCTCCATACCGGTTTCTCCGGATGCATATTTGACGTCGAATTGCGCACAGAAACGTCAATTCTTCCGTTGACTGGCTCTAGCCCCGCTACCGGTCGCGGTGTGGGCGAGTGCAATCGCAACGAATGCATTCGCCACTCGTGCAAGAACGGCGCCGTGTGCTTGCATCACGGAGCATCGTATAGGTAATATACAAATCTTGAAAATTCTTTTATAAACAAAAGGGAAAAAAGATCCAAAGACACTTTACAAGTTACATATACGATGTAATTATATGTAATTATTTATTTAACATAATTTTTTCACAGTTGTATTTGTACAAAAGAGTGGGTTGGACCAGATTGTTCCATTCCAGCCTGATTCGCTAGGACTAATTTTTTCTGCATGAAGAGAGATAGCAATTGTGCCTCTTATTAATTAATTAGCGCAAAGAAAGTAATTGATCGATATCGATGTTACTAATGGTATTATATACAGTGAGAGCACGTTGTTCTTACAAATTTTATTATCTTATAAATTTTCTATTGACCGTAGCAATCTCTCCAAGACTAACTTACATCAGGAGTGTTAATTTTGGGTCGCGAGGTGGCGGAATGAGAGTTCAAATATACAAATAACATTGCCGCCGATAAACGCGTTTGCAAATCATGTTTGCTGTACTCGTGATGCCATTCAACGTTGCCCCAGTGAGAGATCTACGTAAAGAAATAATATTATTGATAAAATTGAAAAACGATAGAAAAAACAAAGACAATTTCCGTTAAATTATAAATTGTAAAAAATAACGTTTATATACTTGAAATTCCTCTTCTAGTCGCGAAAGACTAACAGCTTCCGGAACATTAATTACTCTTGCAGCTGTGGCAAGAGTCAGAATGACTGATTTTAAACCGTCCACTGCATATACAAGACCTATGTATATGTAAACAAACACTAGTGAGTAAATATATTACCTATATAGTGTTGTTTTTCTATAACATATTGTCATTACCATAAATACTGTTAAAGTTATGCGACAATAAGTGTCTTGTTAATGCAGCTTTGGTTTCTGTAGAAACAGTAGGTGCTTCTATACTTTGAGTTCCTGTAATATCCACATCATAATGTTCACAAAACCAACGAATTATAGGCTCCCACTGTTTTACTTGTAACTGATATAATTCATCCACCTCCTGAACTCACAGATTATAATAGTTAAATATCACACTGATATTATACGAAAGATATGAGGAGATTTGTACAAACACTTTCTTACACTGGAATAAAATAAAATTGTATCCATTTCTAAGCAGTTTACTATGTGATTGACTAGATCTATCTTGGTATAATTGTGCGGATTATCCAACACAGTGTTACATAGAGATGTCTGAAGCAAAAGAATAAACATATCAACTTGATGCACATAACTTCTATAAATAATAAACTATAATATAAAAAGACTCTGACATAAATTAGTAAAATAACTTGAATATATCTCTATATTATAATCACATAAGATAATCTTCCATTTTATCTCTTTTTAGATTCAGAACAGTTAGTGCTAAATATGAAATGACAATGCCAAAATTATATTTGTTATGTATAATTATATATCATACCAAGTGCATACTTCCTCTGTCAATGGTCTTCTTCTGTGCATCCCATTCAGCAGCCACAGCCAAAGCTAATGGTTCACTATTTACTTCAAATACTCTACCTTGGGGTGTCTTCAGCTTCCTCTGATCCAATGTAATCTCAAACTTGCTACCATTTGAAAGTATATTTGTTCTTTTATAAAATCGTTTTACAGTGGCTACAAGTGTCAAAGTATCTTATACACACTGCTAGTAAAAATCAATCTCAAATTACATATTTTCATTTAAATACACATTGGATAATAAAATCTGTCAAATAAGAATCTAACCTAAAATATTTTTAACAAAATATAACAGTAATTACCCATATTTCTCACTATTAAGGAAGATGGTACAAATTTGTTGCATTTAAAATAATGTAACTTATTGATAAGTTTGTTAAAAAGCTGTAGCGTATTGTTCATTATTATTGTATTGTCAGGGAGAAGCCTGAGAGCGACCAGAGGCCCGATTCTCTAACTCACTCGTAAGAGAAACGTGTGCGCAAACTCTGAGTTACAAGCGCTTATATTTGAATATCTATTCTCTAACTTCATACAAGTACAGTAGTGCCTCGCTGATTTGCCTATCTTCGGTTCCGCGCGCGGCAAAACGTTGAGGCAGGTAGGTGTTCCGACTGTTATCTCTGA